>CAMPDV010005270.1:0-24566 GCA_946699065.1 Loxodes magnus
AAATACTTATTACTTCTCAAAGCATACTCCTTTAAACTGAAATTCTATCTTCTTTTCTTACTCTACTTCTTCACTTTTCTAAATTCTTATTACTTCTCAAAGCACACTCCTTTAAACTGAAATTCTATCTTCCTTTCTTACTTTACTTCTTCACTTTTCTAAATACTTATTACTTCTCAAAGCATATCCTTATAAACTGAAATTCTATCTTCTTTTCTTACTTTACTTCTTCACTTTTCTAAATACTTATTACTTCTCAAAGCATACTCCTTTAAACTGAAATTCTTGCTTCTTTTCTTACTTTACTTCTTCACTTTTCTAAATACTTATTACTTCTCAAAGCATACTCCTTTAAACTGAAATTCTATATTCTTTTCTCACTTTACTTCTTCGCTTTTTTAAATATTTATTACTTCTCAAAGCATATCCTTATAAACTGAAATTCTATCTTCTTTTTTTACTTTATTTCTTCACTTTTCTAAATTCTTATTACTTCTCAAAGCATATTCTTATAAACTTAAATTCTATTTTCTTTTCTTTCTTTACTTCTTCACTTTTCTAAATACTTATTACTTCTCAAAGCATACTCCTTTAAACTGAAATTCTATATTCTTTTCTCACTTTACTTCTTCACTTTTCTAAATACTTATTACTTCTCAAAGCATACTCCTTTAAACTGAAATTCTATATTCTTTTCTCACTTTACTTCTTCACTTTTCTAAATACTTATTACTTCTCAAAGCATATTCTTATAAACTGAAATTCTATCTTCCTTTCTTACTTTACTTCTTCACTTTTCTAAATACTTATTACTTCTCAAAGCATATTCTTATAAACTGAAATTCTATCTTCTTTTCTTACTTTACTTCTTCACTTTTCTAAATACTTATTACTTCTCAAAGCATATTCTTATAAACTGAAATTCTATTTTCTTTTCTTACTTTACTTCTTCACTTTTCTAAATACTTATTACTTCTCAAAGCACACTCCTTTAAACTGAAATGCTTTCTTCTTTTCTTACTTTACTTCTTCGCTTTTCTAAATACTTATTACTTCTCAAAGCATACTCCTATAAACTGAAATTCTATCTTCTTTTCTTACTTTACTTCTTCACTTTTCTAAATACTTATTACTTCTCAAAGCATACTCCTTTAAACTGAAATTCTTTCTTCTTTTCTTACTTTACTTCTTCACTTTTCTAAATACTTATTAATTCTCAAAGCATACTCCTTTAAAACTCAATATCTATCTTCTTTTCTTACTTTACTTCTTCACTTTTCTAAATTCTTATTACTTCTCAAAGCATACTCCTTTAAACTGAAATTCTATATTCTTTTCTCACTTTACTTCTTCACTTTTCTAAATACTTATTACTTCTCAAAGCACACTCCTATAAACTGAAATGCTTTCTTCTTTTCTTACTTTACTTCTTCGCTTTTCTAAATTCTTATTACTTCTCAAAGCATATTCTTATAAACTGAAATTCTATTTTCTTTTCTTACTTTACTTCTTCACTTTTCTAAATACTTATTACTTCTCAAAGCACACTCCTATAAACTGAAATTCTATATTCTTTTCTCACTTTTCTTCTTCGCTTTTCTAAATTCTTATTACTTCTCAAAGCATATTCTTATAAACTTAAACTCTATCTTCTTTTCTTACTTTACTTCTTCACTTTTCTAAATACTTATTACTTCTCAAAGCATACTCCTTTAAACTGAAATTCTATATTCTTTTCTCACTTTACTTCTTCACTTTTCTAAATACTTATTACTTCTCAAAGCATACTCCTTTAAACTGAAATTCTATATTCTTTTCTCACTTTACTTCTTCACTTTTCTAAATACTTATTACTTCTCAAAGCATACTCCTTTAAACTGAAATTCTATCTTCCTTTCTTACTTTACTTCTTCACTTTTCTAAATACTTATTACTTCTCAAAGCACACTCCTTTAAACTGAAATGCTTTCTTCTTTTCTTACTTTACTTCTTCGCTTTTCTAAATACTTATTACTTCTCAAAGCACACTCCTTTATTCTGAAATTCTTGCTTCTTTTCTTACTTTACTTCTTCACTTTTCTAAATACTTATTACTTCTCAAAGCATACTCCTTTAAACTGAAATTCTATCTTCTTTTCTCACTTTACTTCTTCGCTTTTTTAAATATTTATTACTTCTCAAAGCATATCCTTATAAACTGAAATTCTATCTTCTTTTCTTACTTTACTTCTTCACTTTTCTAAATTCTTATTACTTCTCAAAGCATATTCTTATAAACTTAAATTCTATTTTCTTTTCTTTCTTTACTTCTTCACTTTTCTAAATACTTATTACTTCTCAAAGCATACTCCTTTAAACTGAAATTCTATATTCTTTTCTCACTTTACTTCTTCACTTTTCTAAATACTTATTACTTCTCAAAGCATACTCCTTTAAACTGAAATTCTATATTCTTTTCTCACTTTACTTCTTCGCTTTTTTAAATATTTATTACTTCTCAAAGCATATCCTTATAAACTGAAATTCTATCTTCTTTTCTCACTTTACTTCTTCACTTTTCTAAATACTTATTACTTCTCAAAGCATACTCCTTTAAACTGAAATTCTATATTCTTTTCTTACTTTACTTCTTCACTTTTCTAAATACTTATTACTTCTCAAAGCATACTCCTTTAAACTGAAATTCTATATTCTTTTCTCACTTTACTTCTTCACTTTTCTAAATACTTATTACTTCTCAAAGCATACTCCTTTAAACTGAAATTCTATATTCTTTTCTCACTTTACTTCTTCACTTTTCTAAATACTTATTACTTCTCAAAGCATACTCCTTTAAACTGAAATTCTATCTTCTTTTCTTACTCTACTTCTTCACTTTTCTAAATTCTTATTACTTCTCAAAGCACACTCCTTTAAACTGAAATTCTATCTTCCTTTCTTACTTTACTTCTTCACTTTTCTAAATACTTATTACTTCTCAAAGCACACTCCTTTAAACTGAAATGCTTTCTTCTTTTCTTACTTTACTTCTTCGCTTTTCTAAATACTTATTACTTCTCAAAGCACACTCCTTTATTCTGAAATTCTTGCTTCTTTTCTTACTTTACTTCTTCACTTTTCTAAATACTTATTACTTCTCAAAGCATACTCCTTTAAACTGAAATTCTATCTTCTTTTCTCACTTTACTTCTTCACTTTTCTAAATACTTATTACTTCTCAAAGCACACTCCTATAAACTGAAATGCTTTCTTCCTTTCTTACTTTACTTCTTCACTTTTCTAAATACTTATTACTTCTCAAAGCATACTCCTTTAAACTGAAATTCTATATTCTTTTCTCACTTTACTTCTTCACTTTTCTAAATACTTATTACTTCTCAAAGCATATTCTTATAAACTGAAATTCTATCTTCCTTTCTTACTTTACTTCTTCACTTTTCTAAATACTTATTACTTCTCAAAGCATATTCTTATAAACTGAAATTCTATCTTCTTTTCTTACTTTACTTCTTCACTTTTCTAAATATTTATTACTTCTCAAAGCATATTCTTATAAACTGAAATTCTATTTTCTTTTCTTACTTTACTTCTTCACTTTTCTAAATACTTATTACTTCTCAAAGCATACTCCTTTAAACTGAAATTCTATATTCTTTTCTCACTTTACTTCTTCACTTTTCTAAATACTTATTACTTCTCAAAGCATACTCCTTTAAACTGAAATTCTATCTTTTTTTCTTACTCTACTTCTTCACTTTTCTAAATTCTTATTACTTCTCAAAGCACACTCCTTTAAACTGAAATTCTATCTTCCTTTCTTACTTTACTTCTTCACTTTTCTAAATACTTATTACTTCTCAAAGCATATCCTTATAAACTGAAATTCTATCTTCTTTTCTTTCTTTACTTCTTCACTTTTCTAAATACTTATTACTTCTCAAAGCACACTCCTTTAAACTGAAATTCTTGCTTCTTTTCTTACTTTACTTCTTCACTTTTCTAAATACTTATTACTTCTCAAAGCATACTCCTTTAAACTGAAATTCTATCTTCTTTTCTCACTTTACTTCTTCGCTTTTTTAAATATTTATTACTTCTCAAAGCATATCCTTATAAACTGAAATTCTATCTTCTTTTCTTACTTTATTTCTTCACTTTTCTAAATTCTTATTACTTCTCAAAGCATACTCCTTTAAAACTCAATATCTACCTTCTTTTCTTACTTTACTTCTTCACTTTTCTAAATACTTATTACTTCTCAAAGCATATTCTTATAAACTGAAATTCTATCTTCTTTTCTTACTCTACTTCTTCACTTTTCTAAATTCTTATTACTTCTCAAAGCACACTCCTTTAAACTGAAATTCTATCTTCCTTTCTTACTTTACTTCTTCACTTTTCTAAATACTTATTACTTCTCAAAGCATATCCTTATAAACTGAAATTCTATCTTCTTTTCTTTCTTTACTTCTTCACTTTTCTAAATACTTATTACTTCTCAAAGCACACTCCTTTAAACTGAAATTCTTGCTTCTTTTCTTACTTTACTTCTTCACTTTTCTAAATACTTATTACTTCTCAAAGCATACTCCTTTAAACTGAAATTCTTTCTTCTTTTCTTACTTTACTTCTTCACTTTTCTAAATACTTATTACTTCTCAAAGCATATTCTTATAAACTGAAATTCTATCTTCTTTTCTTACTTTACTTCTTCACTTTTCTAAATTCTTATTACTTCTCAAAGCATATTCTTATAAACTGAAATGCTTTCTTCTTTTCTTACTTTACTTCTTCACTTTTCTAAATACTTATTACTTCTCAAAGCATATTCTTATAAACTTAAATTCTATATTCTTTTCTTACTTTACTTCTTCGCTTTTCTAAATACTTATTACTTCTCAAAGCATACTCCTATAAACTGAAATTCTATCTTCTTTTCTTACTTTACTTCTTCACTTTTCTAAATACTTATTACTTCTCAAAGCATACTCCTTTAAACTGAAATTCTATCTTCTTTTCTTACTTTATTTCTTCACTTTTCTAAATTCTTATTACTTCTCAAAGCATACTCCTTTAAACTGAAATTCTATCTTCTTTTCTTACTTTACTTCTTCACTTTTCTAAATTCTTATTACTTCTCAAAGCATACTCCTTTAAACTGAAATTCTATATTCTTTTCTCACTTTACTTCTTCACTTTTCTAAATACTTATTACTTCTCAAAGCACACTCCTATAAACTGAAATGCTTTCTTCTTTTCTTACTTTACTTCTTCGCTTTTCTAAATTCTTATTACTTCTCAAAGCATATTCTTATAAACTGAAATTCTATTTTCTTTTCTTACTTTACTTCTTCACTTTTCTAAATACTTATTACTTCTCAAAGCATACTCCTTTAAAACTCAATATCTACCTTCTTTTCTTACTTTACTTCTTCACTTTTCTAAATACTTATTACTTCTCAAAGCATATTCTTATAAACTGAAATTCTATCTTCTTTTCTTACTTTACTTCTTCACTTTTCTAAATACTTATTACTTCTCAAAGCATATTCTTATAAACTGAAATTCTATCTTCCTTTCTTACTTTACTTCTTCACTTTTCTAAATATTTATTACTTCTCAAAGCATACTCCTTTAAACTGAAATTCAATCTTCTTTTCTTACTTTATTTCTTCACTTTTTTAAATATTTATTACTTCTCAAAGCATATTCTTATAAACTGAAATTCTATCTTCTTTTCTTACTTTACTTCTTCACTTTTCTAAATACTTATAACTTCTTTTTATCTCTAAGTTTTTTATTCTAAAAGCTGAAATTCTATCTTCTTTTCTTACTTTACTTCCTCTCTTTTCTAAATACTTATAACTTCTTTTTATCTCTAAGTTTAAGTAACTCTAAAAGCTGAAATTCTATCTTCTTTTCTTAGTTTATTTCCTCTCTTTTCTAAATACTTATAACTTCTTTTTATCTCTAAGTTTTAGTAACTCTAAAAGCTGTAATTATATTTTCTTTCCTTACTTTACTTCCTCTCTTTTCTAAATACTTATAACTTCTTTTTATCTCTAAGTCTTAGTAACTCTAAAAGCAGAAATTCTATATTCTTTCCTTACTTTACTTCCTCACTTTTCTAAATACTTATAACTTCTTTTTATCTCTAAGTTTAAGTAACTCTAAAAGCTGAAATTCTATATTCTTTCCTTAGTTTACTTCCTCTCTTTTCTAAATACTTATAACTTCTTTTTATCTCTAAGTTTAAGTAACTCTAAAAGCTGTAATTCTTTCTTCTTTCCTTACTTTACTTCCTCACTTTTCTAAATACTTATAACTTCTTTTTATCTCTAAGTTTTAGTAACTCTAAAAGCAGAAATTCTATCTTCTTTCCTTAGTTTACTTCCTCACTTTTCTAAATACTTATAACTTCTTTTTATCTCTAAGTCTTAGTAACTCTAAAAGCTGTAATTCTATATTCTTTTCTTACTTTACTTCCTCACTTTTCTAAATACTTATAACTTCTTTTTATCTCTAAGTTTAAGTAACTCTAAAAGCTGTAATTCTTTCTTCTTTCCTTACTTTACTTCCTCACTTTTCTAAATACTTATAACTTCTTTTTATCTCTAAGTTTGTTATTCTAAAAGCTGTAATTCTATATTCTTTTCTTACTTTACTTCCTCACTTTTCTAAATACTTATAACTTCTTTTTATCTCTAAGTCTTAGTAACTCTAAAAGCTGAAATTCTATCTTCTTTCCTTACTTTACTTCCTCACTTTTCTAAATACTTATAACTTCTTTTTATCTCTAAGTCTTAGTAACTCTAAAAGCTGTAATTCTATATTCTTTCCTTACTTTACTTCCTCACTTTTCTAAATACTTATAACTTCTTTTTATCTCTAAGTTTGTTATTCTAAAAGCTGTAATGCTATCTTCTTTTCTTACTTTACTTCCTCACTTTTCTAAATACTTATAACTTCTTTTTATCTCTAAGTCTTAGTAACTCTAAAAGCTGAAATTCTATCTTCTTTCCTTACTTTACTTCCTCACTTTTCTAAATACTTATAACTTCTTTTTATCTCTAAGTTTTAGTATCTAAAAGCCGAAATTCTATCTTCTTTCCTTACTTTACTTCCTCACTTTTCTAAATACTTATAACTTCTTTTTATCTCTAAGTTTAAGTAACTCTAAAAGCAGAAATTCTATCTTATTTTCTTACTTTACTTCCTCACTTTTCTAAATACTTATAACTTCTTTTTATCTCTAAGTTTTAGTAACTCTAAAAGCAGAAATTCTATCTTCTTTCCTTACTTTACTTCCTCTCTTTTCTAAATACTTATAACTTCTTTTTATCTCTAAGTTTTAGTAACTCTAAAAGCTGTAATTCTTTCTTCTTTCCTTACTTTACTTCCTCACTTTTCTAAATACTTATAACTTCTTTTTATCTCTAAGTTTGTTATTCTAAAAGCTGTAATTCTATATTCTTTTCTTACTTTACTTCCTCACTTTTCTAAATACTTATAACTTCTTTTTATCTCTAAGTCTTAGTAACTCTAAAAGCTGAAATTCTATCTTCTTTCCTTACTTTACTTCCTCACTTTTCTAAATACTTATAACTTCTTTTTATCTCTAAGTTTTAGTATCTAAAAGCTGAAATTCTATCTTCTTTTCTTACTTTACTTCCTCTCTTTTCTAAATACTTATAACTTCTTTTTATCTCTAAGTTTAAGTAACTCTAAAAGCAGAAATTCTATCTTCTTTCCTTACTTTACTTCCTCACTTTTCTAAATACTTATAAATTCTTTTTATCTCTAAGTTTGTTATTCTAAAAGCTGAAATTCTTTCTTCTTTTCTTACTTTACTTCCTCACTTTTCTAAATACTTATAACTTCTTTTTATCTCTAAGTCTTAGTAACTCTAAAAGCTGAAATTCTATCTTCTTTCCTTACTTTACTTCCTCTCTTTTCTAAATACTTATAACTTCTTTTTATCTCTAAGTCTTAGTAACTCTAAAAGCTGTAATTCTATATTCTTTCCTTACTTTACTTCCTCACTTTTCTAAATACTTATAACTTCTTTTTATCTCTAAGTTTGTTATTCTAAAAGCTGTAATGCTATCTTCTTTTCTTACTTTACTTCCTCACTTTTCTAAATACTTATAACTTCTTTTTATCTCTAAGTCTTAGTAACTCTAAAAGCTGAAATTCTATCTTCTTTCCTTACTTTACTTCCTCACTTTTCTAAATACTTATAACTTCTTTTTATCTCTAAGTTTTAGTATCTAAAAGCCGAAATTCTATCTTCTTTCCTTACTTTACTTCCTCACTTTTCTAAATACTTATAACTTCTTTTTATCTCTAAGTTTAAGTAACTCTAAAAGCAGAAATTCTATCTTATTTTCTTACTTTACTTCCTCACTTTTCTAAATACTTATAACTTCTTTTTATCTCTAAGTTTTAGTAACTCTAAAAGCAGAAATTCTATCTTCTTTCCTTACTTTACTTCCTCTCTTTTCTAAATACTTATAACTTCTTTTTATCTCTAAGTTTTAGTAACTCTAAAAGCTGAAATTCTTTCTTCTTTCCTTACTTTACTTCCTCACTTTTCTAAATACTTATAACTTCTTTTTATCTCTAAGTTTGTTATTCTAAAAGCTGTAATTCTATATTCTTTTCTTACTTTACTTCCTCACTTTTCTAAATACTTATAACTTCTTTTTATCTCTAAGTCTTAGTAACTCTAAAAGCTGAAATTCTATCTTCTTTCCTTACTTTACTTCCTCACTTTTCTAAATACTTATAACTTCTTTTTATCTCTAAGTTTTAGTATCTAAAAGCTGAAATTCTATCTTCTTTTCTTACTTTACTTCCTCTCTTTTCTAAATACTTATAACTTCTTTTTATCTCTAAGTTTAAGTAACTCTAAAAGCAGAAATTCTATCTTCTTTCCTTACTTTACTTCCTCACTTTTCTAAATACTTATAAATTCTTTTTATCTCTAAGTTTGTTATTCTAAAAGCTGAAATTCTATCTTCTTTCCTTACTTTACTTCCTCACTTTTCTAAATACTTATAACTTCTTTTTATCTCTAAGTTTAAGTAACTCTAAAAGCTGAAATTCTATCTTCTTTCCTTAGTTTATTTCCTCTCTTTTCTAAATACTTATAACTTCTTTTTATCTCTAAGTTTAAGTAACTCTAAAAGCTGAAATTATATTTTCTTTCCTTACTTTACTTCCTCACTTTTCTAAATACTTATAACTTCTTTTTATCTCTAAGTTTGTTATTCTAAAAGCTGAAATTCTATCTTCTTTCCTTACTTTACTTCCTCTCTTTTCTAAATACTTATAACTTCTTTTTATCTCTAAGTCTTAGTAACTCTAAAAGCAGAAATTCTATATTCTTTCCTTAGTTTACTTCCTCACTTTTCTAAATACTTATAACTTCTTTTTATCTCTAAGTTTAAGTAACTCTAAAAGCTGTAATTCTTTCTTCTTTCCTTACTTTACTTCGTAACTTTTCTAAATACTTATAACTTCTTTTTATCTCTAAGTTTAAGTAACTCTAAAAGCTGTAATTCTTTCTTCTTTCCTTACTTTACTTCCTCACTTTTCTAAATACTTATAACTTCTTTTTATCTCTAAGTTTGTTATTCTAAAAGCTGTAATGCTATCTTCTTTCCTTAGTTTATTTCCTCACTTTTCTAAATACTTATAACTTCTTTTTATCTCTAAGTTTAAGTAACTCTAAAAGCAGAAATTCTATCTTCTTTCCTTACTTTACTTCCTCACTTTTCTAAATACTTATAACTTCTTTTTATCTCTAAGTCTTAGTAACTCTAAAAGCTGAAATTCTATCTTCTTTCCTTAGTTTATTTCCTCTCTTTTCTAAATACTTATAACTTCTTTTTATCTCTAAGTTTAAGTAACTCTAAAAGCTGAAATTCTATCTTCTTTTCTTACTTTACTTCCTCACTTTTCTAAATACTTATAACTTCTTTTTATCTCTAAGTTTAAGTAACTCTAAAAGCTGAAATTCTATATTCTTTCCTTAGTTTACTTCCTCACTTTTCTAAATACTTATAACTTCTTTTTATATCTAAGTCTTAGTAACTATAAAAACTGAAATTCTATCTTCTTTTCTTACTTTACTTCCTACTTTTCTAAATACTTATAACTTCTTTTTATCTCTAAGTTTAAGTAACTCTAAAAGCTGAAATTCTATCTTCTTTCCTTAGTTTACTTCCTCACTTTTCTAAATACTTATAACTTCTTTTTATCTCTAAGTTTAAGTAACTCTAAAAGCTGAAATTCTATATTCTTTCCTTAGTTTACTTCCTCACTTTTCTAAATACTTATAACTTCTTTTTATATCTAAGTCTTAGTAACTATAAAAACTGAAATTCTATCTTCTTTTCTTACTTTACTTCCTCACTTTTCTAAATACTTATAACTTCTTTTTATCTCTAAGTTTTAGTAATTCTAAAAGCTGTAATGCTATCTTCTTTTCTTACTTAACTTCCTCTCTTTTCTAAATACTTATAACTTCTTTTTTATCTCTAAGTCTTAGTAACTCTAAAAGCTGAAATTCTATCTTCTTTCCTTAGTTTACTTCCTCACTTTTCTAAATACTTATAACTTCTTTTTATCTCTAAGTTTAAGTAACTCTAAAAGCTGTAATTCTTTCTTCTTTCCTTACTTTACTTCCTCACTTTTCTAAATACTTATAACTTCTTTTTATCTCTAAGTTTGTTATTCTAAAAGCTGAAATTCTATCTTCTTTCCTTAGTTTACTTCCTCACTTTTCTAAATACTTATAACTTCTTTTTATCTCTAAGTTTAAGTAACTCTAAAAGCTGTAATTCTTTCTTCTTTCCTTACTTTACTTCCTCACTTTTCTAAATACTTATAACTTCTTTTTATCTCTAAGTTTAAGTAACTCTAAAAGCTGAAATTCTATCTTCTTTTCTTACTTTACTTCCTCACTTTTCTAAATACTTATAACTTCTTTTTATCTCTAAGTTTGTTATTCTAAAAGCTGAAATTCTATCTTCTTTCCTTAGTTTACTTCCTCACTTTTCTAAATACTTATAACTTCTTTTTATCTCTAAGTTTTAGTAATTCTAAAAGCTGTAATTCTATTTTCTTTCCTTACTTTACTTCCTACTTTTCTAAATACTTATAACTTCTTTTTATCTCTAAGTTTAAGTAACTCTAAAAGCTGAAATTCTATATTCTTTTCTTACTTTACTTCCTCTCTTTTCTAAATACTTATAACTTCTTTTTATCTCTAAGTCTTAGTAACTATAAAAGCTGAAATTCTATCTTCTTTCCTTACTTTACTTCCTCACTTTTCTAAATACTTATAACTTCTTTTTATCTCTAAGTTTGTTATTCTAAAAAGCTGAAATTCTATCTTCTTTCCTTAGTTTACTTCCTCACTTTTCTAAATACTTATAACTTCTTTTTATCTCTAAGTTTGTTATTCTAAAAGCTGAAATTCTATCTTCTTTTCTTACTTTACTTCCTCACTTTTCTAAATACTTATAACTTCTTTTTATCTCTAAGTTTAAGTAACTCTAAAAGCAGAAATTCTATATTCTTTTCTTACTTTACTTCCTCTCTTTTCTAAATACTTATAACTTCTTTTTATCTCTAAGTCTTAGTAACTATAAAAGCTGAAATTCTATCTTCTTTCCTTACTTTACTTCCTCACTTTTCTAAATACTTATAACTTCTTTTTATCTCTAAGTCTTAGTAACTATAAAAGCTGAAATTCTATCTTCTTTCCTTACTTTACTTCCTCACTTTTCTAAATACTTATAACTTCTTTTTATCTCTAAGTCTTAGTAACTCTAAAAGCTGAAATTCTATATTCTTTCCTTACTTTACTTCCTCACTTTTCTAAATACTTATAACTTCTTTTTATCTCTAAGTCTTAGTAACTCTAAAAGCTGTAATTCTATATTCTTTTCTTACTTTACTTCCTCTCTTTTCTAAATACTTATAACTTCTTTTTATCTCTAAGTTTTAGTAATTCTAAAAGCTGTAATTCTATCTTCTTTTCTTACTTTACTTCCTCTCTTTTCTAAATACTTATAACTTCTTTTTTATCTCTAAGTCTTAGTAACTCTAAAAGCAGAAATTCTATATTCTTTCCTTAGTTTACTTCCTCACTTTTCTAAATACTTATAACTTCTTTTTATCTCTAAGTCTTAGTAACTCTAAAAGCCGAAATTCTATCTTCTTTCCTTACTTTACTTCCTCACTTTTCTAAATACTTATAACTTCTTTTTATCTCTAAGTCTTAGTAACTCTAAAAGCAGAAATTCTTTATTCTTTCCTTAGTTTACTTCCTCACTTTTCTAAATACTTATAACTTCTTTTTATCTCTAAGTTTAAGTAACTCTAAAAGCTGTAATTCTTTCTTCTTTCCTTACTTTACTTCGTAACTTTTCTAAATACTTATAACTTCTTTTTATCTCTAAGTCTTAGTAACTCTAAAAGCAGAAATTCTATCTTCTTTCCTTACTTTACTTCGTAACTTTTCTAAATACTTATAACTTCTTTTTATCTCTAAGTCTTAGTAACTATAAAAGCAGAAATTCTATATTCTTTCCTTACTTTACTTCCTCTCTTTTCTAAATACTTATAACTTCTTTTTATCTCTAAGTTTAAGTAACTCTAAAAGCTGTAATTCTATCTTCTTTCCTAACTTTACTTCCTCTCTTTTCTAAATACTTATAACTTCTTTTTATCTCTAAGTCTTAGTAACTCTAAAAGCAGAAATTCTATATTCTTTCCTTAGTTTACTTCCTCACTTTTCTAAATACTTATAACTTCTTTTTATCTCTAAGTCTTAGTAACTCTAAAAGCAGAAATTCTATATTCTTTCCTTAGTTTACTTCCTCACTTTTCTAAATACTTATAACTTCTTTTTATCTCTAAGTCTTAGTAACTCTAAAAGCTGAAATTCTATCTTCTTTCCTTAGTTTATTTCCTCTCTTTTCTAAATACTTATAACTTCTTTTTATCTCTAAGTTTTAGTAACTCTAAAAGCTGAAATTCTATCTTCTTTCCTTAGTTTACTTCCTACTTTTCTAAATACTTATAACTTCTTTTTATCTCTAAGTCTTAGTAACTCTAAAAGCTGAAATTCTATATTCTTTTCTTACTTTACTTCCTCTCTTTTCTAAATACTTATAACTTCTTTTTATCTCTAAGTCTTAGTAACTATAAAAGCAGAAATTCTATCTTCTTTTCTTACTTTACTTCCTCTCTTTTCTAAATACTTATTACTTCTTTTTATCTCTAAGTTTAAGTAACTCTAAAAGCAGAAATTCTATCTTCTTTCCTTACTTTACTTCCTCACTTTTCTAAATACTTATAACTTCTTTTTATCTCTAAGTTTGTTATTCTAAAAGCTGTAATGCTATCTTCTTTCCTTACTTTACTTCCTCACTTTTCTAAATACTTATAACTTCTTTTTATCTCTAAGTTTGTTATTCTAAAAGCTGTAATGCTATCTTCTTTCCTTAGTTTATTTCCTCACTTTTCTAAATACTTATAACTTCTTTTTATCTCTAAGTTTAAGTAACTCTAAAAGCAGAAATTCTATCTTCTTTCCTTACTTTACTTCCTCACTTTTCTAAATACTTATAACTTCTTTTTATCTCTAAGTCTTAGTAACTCTAAAAGCTGAAATTCTATCTTCTTTCCTTAGTTTATTTCCTCTCTTTTCTAAATACTTATAACTTCTTTTTATCTCTAAGTTTAAGTAACTCTAAAAGCTGAAATTCTATCTTCTTTTCTTAGTTTACTTCCTTTCTTTTCGAAATACTTATAACTTCTTTTTATCTCTAAGTTTAAGTAACTCTAAAAGCTGTAATTCTATCTTCTTTCCTTACTTTACTTCCTCACTTTTCTAAATACTTATAACTTCTTTTTATCTCTAAGTTTTAGTAACTCTAAAAGCTGAAATTCTATATTCTTTCCTTACTTTACTTCCTCTCTTTTCTAAATACTTATAACTTCTTTTTATCTCTAAGTTTTAGTAACTCTAAAAGCTGTAATTCTATCTTCTTTCCTTAGTTTATTTCCTCTCTTTTCTAAATACTTATAACTTCTTTTTATCTCTAAGTCTTAGTAACTATAAAAGCAGAAATTCTATCTTCTTTCCTTACTTTACTTCGTAACTTTTCTAAATACTTATAACTTCTTTTTATCTCTAAGTCTTAGTAACTCTAAAAGCAGAAATTCTATATTCTTTCCTTACTTTACTTCCTTTCTTTTCTAAATACTTATAACTTCTTTTTATCTCTAAGTTTTAGTAACTCTAAAAGCTGTAATTCTATCTTCTTTCCTTAGTTTATTTCCTCTCTTTTCTAAATACTTATAACTTCTTTTTATCTCTAAGTTTAAGTAACTCTAAAAGCTGTAATTCTATCTTCTTTCCTTAGTTTATTTACTCTTTTTTCTAAATACTTATAACTTCTTTTTATCTCTAAGTTTAAGTAACTCTAAAAGCTGTAATTCTATCTTCTTTCCTTACTTTACTTCCTCACTTTTCTAAATTCTTATAACTTCTTTTTATCTCTAAGTTTTAGTAACTCTAAAAGCAGAAATTCTATATTCTTTTCTTACTTTACTTCCTACTTTTCTAAATACTTATAACTTCTTTTTATCTCTAAGTTCTAGTAACTCTAAAAGCTGAAATTCTATATTCTTTTCTTACTTTACTTCCTCTCTTTTCTAAATACTTATAACTTCTTTTTATCTCTAAGTCTTAGTAACTCTAAAAGCTGAAATTCTATCTTCTTTCCTTAGTTTATTTCCTCTCTTTTCTAAATACTTATAACTTCTTTTTATCTCTAAGTTTTAGTAACTCTAAAAGCTGAAATTCTATCTTCTTTCCTTACTTTACTTCCTCACTTTTCTAAATACTTATAACTTCTTTTTATCTCTAAGTTTGTTATTCTAAAAGCTGTAATGCTATCTTCTTTCCTTAGTTTATTTCCTCTCTTTTCTAAATACTTATAACTTCTTTTTATCTCTAAGTTTGTTATTCTAAAAGCTGTAATGCTATCTTCTTTCCTTAGTTTATTTCCTCTCTTTTCTAAATACTTATAACTTCTTTTTATCTCTAAGTTTAAGTAACTCTAAAAGCAGAAATTCTATCTTCTTTCCTTACTTTACTTCCTACTTTTCTAAATACTTATAACTTCTTTTTATCTCTAAGTCTTAGTAACTCTAAAAGCTGAAATTCTGTCTTCTTTCCTTACTTTACTTCCTCACTTTTCTAAATACTTATAACTTCTTTTTATCTCTAAGTTTTAGTAATTCTAAAAGCTGTAATGCTATATTCTTTCATTACTTTACTTCCTCACTTTTCTAAATACTTATAACTTCTTTTTATCTCTAAGTTTAAGTAACTCTAAAAGCTGTAATGCTATCTTCTTTCCTTACTTTACTTCCTCACTTTTCTAAATACTTATAACTTCTTTTTATCTCTAAGTTTGTTATTCTAAAAGCTGTAATGCTATCTTCTTTCCTTAGTTTATTTCCTCTCTTTTCTAAATACTTATAACTTCTTTTTATCTCTAAGTCTTAGTAACTCTAAAAGCTGAAATTCTATCTTCTTTTCTTACTTTACTTCCTCACTTTTCTAAATTCTTATAACTTCTTTTTATCTCTAAGTTTAAGTAACTCTAAAAGCAGAAATTCTATATTCTTTCCTTACTTTACTTCCTCACTTTTCTAAATACTTATAACTTCTTTTTATCTCTAAGTTTTAGTAACTCTAAAAGCAGAAATTCTATCTTCTTTTCTTACTTTACTTCCTCACTTTTCTAAATACTTATAACTTCTTTTTATCTCTAAGTTTAAGTAACTCTAAAAGCTGAAATTCTATCTTCTTTCCTTACTTTATTTCCTCACTTTTCTAAATACTTATAACTTCTTTTTATCTCTAAGTCTTAGTAACTCAAAAAGCAGAAATTCTATCTTCTTTCCTTACTTTACTTCCTCTCTTTTCTAAATACTTATAACTTCTTTTTATCTCTAAGTTTAAGTAATTCTAAAAGCTGAAATTCTATCTTCTTTCATTACTTTACTTCCTCACTTTTCTAAATACTTATAACTTCTTTTTATCTCTAAGTCTTAGTAACTCTAAAAGCTGAAATTCTATCTTCTTTTCTTACTTTACTTCCTCACTTTTCTAAATTCTTATAACTTCTTTTTATCTCTAAGTTTAAGTAACTCTAAAAGCAGAAATTCTATATTCTTTTCTTACTTTACTTCCTCACTTTTCTAAATACTTATAACTTCTTTTTATCTCAAGTTTGTTATTCTAAAAGCTGAAATTCTATCTTCTTTATTTAGTTTACTTCCTCACTTTTCTAAATACTTATAACTTCTTTTTATTTCTAAGTCTTAGTAACTCTAAAAGCTGAAATTCTATCTTCTTTCATTACTTTACTTCCTCTCTTTTCTAAATACTTATAACTTCTTTTTATCTCTAAGTTTTAGTAATTCTAAAAGCTGAAATTCTATCTTCTTTTCTTACTTTACTTCCTCTCTTTTCTAAATACTTATAACTTCTTTTTATCTCTAAGTTTAAGTAACTCTAAAAGCTGTAATGCTATCTTCTTTCCTTACTTTACTTCGTCACTTTTCTAAATACTTATAACTTCTTTTTATCTCTAAGTTTTAGTAACTCTAAAAGCTGAAATTCTATCTTCTTTTCTTACTTTACTTCCTCACTTTTCTAAATTCTTATAACTTCTTTTTATCTCTAAGTTTAAGTAACTCTAAAAGCAGAAATTCTATATTCTTTCCTTACTTTACTTCCTCACTTTTCTAAATACTTATAACTTCTTTTTATCTCTAAGTCTTAGTAACTCTAAAAGCTGAAATTCTATCTTCTTTTCTTACTTTACTTCCTCACTTTTCTAAATTCTTATAACTTCTTTTTATCTCTAAGTTTAAGTAACTCTAAAAGCTGAAATTCTATCTTCTTTCCTTACTTTACTTCCTCACTTTTCTAAATACTTATAACTTCTTTTTATCTCTAAGTCTTAGTAATTCTAAAAGCTGTAATTCTATCTTCTTTCCTTAGTTTATTTCCTCTCTTTTCTAAATACTTATAACTTCTTTTTATCTCTAAGTTTAAGTAACTCTAAAAGCTGAAATTCTATCTTCTTTCCTTACTTTACTTCCTCACTTTTCTAAATACTTATAACTTCTTTTTATCTCTAAGTCTTAGTAACTATAAAAGCAGAAATTCTATCTTCTTTCCTTACTTTACTTCGTAACTTTTCTAAATACTTATAACTTCTTTTTATCTCTAAGTCTTAGTAACTCTAAAAGCAGAAATTCTATATTCTTTCCTTACTTTACTTCCTTTCTTTTCTAAATACTTATAACTTCTTTTTATCTCTAAGTTTTAGTAACTCTAAAAGCTGTAATTCTATCTTCTTTTCTTACTTTACTTCCTCACTTTTCTAAATTCTTATAACTTCTTTTTATCTCTAAGTTTAAGTAACTCTAAAAGCAGAAATTCTATATTCTTTCCTTACTTTACTTCCTCACTTTTCTAAATACTTATAACTTCTTTTTATCTCTAAGTTTTAGTAACTCTAAAAGCAGAAATTCTATCTTCTTTTCTTACTTTACTTCCTCACTTTTCTAAATACTTATAACTTCTTTTTATCTCTAAGTTTAAGTAACTCTAAAAGCTGAAATTCTATCTTCTTTCCTTACTTTATTTCCTCACTTTTCTAAATACTTATAACTTCTTTTTATCTCTAAGTCTTAGTAACTCAAAAAGCAGAAATTCTATCTTCTTTCCTTACTTTACTTCCTCTCTTTTCTAAATACTTATAACTTCTTTTTATCTCTAAGTTTAAGTAATTCTAAAAGCTGAAATTCTATCTTCTTTCATTACTTTACTTCCTCACTTTTCTAAATACTTATAACTTCTTTTTATCTCTAAGTCTTAGTAACTCTAAAAGCTGAAATTCTATCTTCTTTTCTTACTTTACTTCCTCACTTTTCTAAATTCTTATAACTTCTTTTTATCTCTAAGTTTAAGTAACTCTAAAAGCAGAAATTCTATATTCTTTTCTTACTTTACTTCCTCACTTTTCTAAATACTTATAACTTCTTTTTATCTCAAGTTTGTTATTCTAAAAGCTGAAATTCTATCTTCTTTATTTAGTTTACTTCCTCACTTTTCTAAATACTTATAACTTCTTTTTATTTCTAAGTCTTAGTAACTCTAAAAGCTGAAATTCTATCTTCTTTCATTACTTTACTTCCTCTCTTTTCTAAATACTTATAACTTCTTTTTATCTCTAAGTTTTAGTAATTCTAAAAGCTGAAATTCTATCTTCTTTTCTTACTTTACTTCCTCTCTTTTCTAAATACTTATAACTTCTTTTTATCTCTAAGTTTAAGTAACTCTAAAAGCTGTAATGCTATCTTCTTTCCTTACTTTACTTCGTCACTTTTCTAAATACTTATAACTTCTTTTTATCTCTAAGTTTTAGTAACTCTAAAAGCTGAAATTCTATATTCTTTTCTTACTTTACTTCCTCACTTTTCTAAATACTTATAACTTCTTTTTATCTCTAAGTTTAAGTAATTCTAAAAGCTGAAATTCTATCTTCTTTCATTACTTTACTTCCTCACTTTTCTAAATACTTATAACTTCTTTTTATCTCTAAGTCTTAGTAACTCTAAAAGCTGAAATTCTATATTCTTTCCTTACTTTACTTCCTCACTTTTCTAAATACTTATAACTTCTTTTTATCTCTAAGTCTTAGTAACTCTAAAAGCTGTAATTCTATATTCTTTTCTTACTTTACTTCCTCACTTTTCTAAATACTTATAACTTCTTTTTATCTCAAGTTTGTTATTCTAAAAGCTGAAATTCTATCTTCTTTATTTAGTTTACTTCCTCACTTTTCTAAATACTTATAACTTCTTTTTATTTCTAAGTCTTAGTAACTCTAAAAGCTGAAATTCTATCTTCTTTCATTACTTTACTTCCTCTCTTTTCTAAATACTTATAACTTCTTTTTATCTCTAAGTTTTAGTAATTCTAAAAGCTGAAATTCTATCTTCTTTTCTTACTTTACTTCCTCTCTTTTCTAAATACTTATAACTTCTTTTTATCTCTAAGTTTAAGTAACTCTAAAAGCTGTAATGCTATCTTCTTTCCTTACTTTACTTCGTCACTTTTCTAAATACTTATAACTTCTTTTTATCTCTAAGTTTTAGTAACTCTAAAAGCTGAAATTCTATCTTCTTTTCTTACTTTACTTCCTCACTTTTCTAAATTCTTATAACTTCTTTTTATCTCTAAGTTTAAGTAACTCTAAAAGCAGAAATTCTATATTCTTTCCTTACTTTACTTCCTCACTTTTCTAAATACTTATAACTTCTTTTTATCTCTAAGTCTTAGTAACTCTAAAAGCTGAAATTCTATCTTCTTTTCTTACTTTACTTCCTCTCTTTTCTAAATACTTATAACTTCTTTTTATCTCTAAGTTTAAGTAACTCTAAAAGCTGAAATTCTATCTTCTTTCCTTACTTTACTTCCTCACTTTTCTAAATACTTATAACTTCTTTTTATCTCTAAGTCTTAGTAATTCTAAAAGCTGTAATTCTATCTTCTTTCCTTAGTTTATTTCCTCTCTTTTCTAAATACTTATAACTTCTTTTTATTTCTAAGTCTTAGTAACTCTAAAAGCAGAAATTCTATATTCTTTCCTTAGTTTACTTCCTTTCTTTTCTAAATACTTATAACTTCTTTTTATCTCTAAGTCTTAGTAACTATAAAAGCTGAAATTCTATCTTCTTTCCTTAGTTTACTTCCTCTCTTTTCTAAATACTTATAACTTCTTTTTATCTCTAAGTCTTAGTAACTCTAAAAGCTGAAATTCTATCTTCTTTCATTACTTTACTTCCTCTCTTTTCTAAATACTTATAACTTCTTTTTATCTCTAAGTCTTAGTAATTCTAAAAGCTGTAATTCTATCTTCTTTCCTTAGTTTATTTACTCTCTTTTCTAAATACTTATAACTTCTTTTTATCTCTAAGTCTTAGTAACTCTAAAAGCTGAAATTCTATCTTCTTTCCTTAGTTTATTTCCTCACTTTTCTAAATACTTATAACTTCTTTTTATCTCTAAGTCTTAGTAACTCAAAAAGCAGAAATTCTATCTTCTTTCCTTACTTTACTTCCTCTCTTTTCTAAATACTTATAACTTCTTTTTATCTCTAAGTCTTAGTAACTCTAAAAGCTGTAATTCTATCTTCTTTCCTTACTTTATTTCCTCTCTTTTCTAAATACTTATAACTTCTTTTTATCTCTAAGTTTAAGTAACTCTAAAAGCTGAAATTCTATCTTCTTTCCTTACTTTACTTCCTCACTTTTCTAAATACTTATAACTTCTTTTTATCTCTAAGTCTTAGTAACTATAAAAGCTGAAATTCTATCTTCTTTTCTTAGTTTACTTCCTCACTTTTCTAAATACTTATAACTTCTTTTTATCTCTAAGTCTTAGTAACTCTAAAAGCTGAAATTCTATCTTCTTTCATTACTTTACTTCCTCACTTTTCTAAATACTTATAACTTCTTTTTATCTCTAAGTCTTAGTAACTCTAAAAGCTGTAATTCTATCTTCTTTTCTTACTTTACTTCCTCACTTTTCTAAATTCTTATAACTTCTTTTTATCTCTAAGTCTTAGTAACTCTAAAAGCTGAAATTCTATCTTCTTTTCTTACTTTACTTCCTACTTTTCTAAATACTTATAACTTCTTTTTATCTCTAAGTTTTAGTAACTCTAAAAGCAGAAATTCTATATTCTTTTCTTACTTTACTTCCTACTTTTCTAAATACTTATAACTTCTTTTTATCTCTAAGTCTTAGTAACTCTAAAAGCTGTAATTCTATCTTCTTTCCTTAGTTTATTTACTCTTTTTTCTAAATACTTATAACTTCTTTTTATCTCTAAGTTTAAGTAACTCTAAAAGCAGAAATTCTATATTCTTTCCTTAGTTTACTTCCTCTCTTTTCTAAATACTTATAACTTCTTTTTATCTCTAAGTCTTAGTAACTCTAAAAGCAGAAATTCTATATTCTTTCCTTACTTTACTTCCTCACTTTTCTAAATACTTATAACTTCTTTTTATCTCTAAGTTTTAGTAACTCTAAAAGCAGAAATTCTATCTTCTTTCCTTAGTTTACTTCCTCTCTTTTCTAAATACTTATAACTTCTTTTTATCTCTAAGTCTTAGTAACTCTAAAAGCTGAAATTCTATCTTCTTTCATTACTTTACTTCCTCTCTTTTCTAAATACTTATAACTTCTTTTTATCTCTAAGTTTAAGTAATTCTAAAAGCTGAAATTCTATCTTCTTTCATTACTTTACTTCCTCACTTTTCTAAATACTTATAACTTCTTTTTATCTCTAAGTTTGTTATTCTAAAAGCTGAAATTCTATCTTCTTTCCTTAGTTTATTTCCTCTCTTTTCTAAATACTTATAACTTCTTTTTATCTCTAAGTCTTAGTAACTCTAAAAGCTGAAAATTTATCTTCTTTCCTTACTTTACTTCCTCTCTTTTCTAAATACTTATAACTTCTTTTTATCTCTAAGTTTTAGTAACTCTAAAAGCTGAAATTCTATCTTCTTTCATTACTTTACTTCCTCACTTTTCTAAATACTTATAACTTCTTTTTATCTCTAAGTCTTAGTAACTCTAAAAGCTGAAATTCTATCTTCTTTTCTTACTTTACTTCCTCACTTTTCTAAATTCTTATAACTTCTTTTTATCTCTAAGTTTAAGTAACTCTAAAAGCAGAAATTCTATATTCTTTTCTTACTTTACTTCCTCACTTTTCTAAATACTTATAACTTCTTTTTATCTCAAGTTTGTTATTCTAAAAGCTGAAATTCTATCTTCTTTATTTAGTTTACTTCCTCACTTTTCTAAATACTTATAACTTCTTTTTATTTCTAAGTCTTAGTAACTCTAAAAGCTGAAATTCTATCTTCTTTCATTACTTTACTTCCTCTCTTTTCTAAATACTTATAACTTCTTTTTATCTCTAAGTTTTAGTAATTCTAAAAGCTGAAATTCTATCTTCTTTTCTTACTTTACTTCCTCTCTTTTCTAAATACTTATAACTTCTTTTTATCTCTAAGTTTAAGTAACTCTAAAAGCTGTAATGCTATCTTCTTTCCTTACTTTACTTCGTCACTTTTCTAAATACTTATAACTTCTTTTTATCTCTAAGTTTTAGTAACTCTAAAAGCTGAAATTCTATCTTCTTTTCTTACTTTACTTCCTCACTTTTCTAAATTCTTATAACTTCTTTTTATCTCTAAGTTTAAGTAACTCTAAAAGCAGAAATTCTATATTCTTTCCTTACTTTACTTCCTCACTTTTCTAAATACTTATAACTTCTTTTTATCTCTAAGTCTTAGTAACTCTAAAAGCTGAAATTCTATCTTCTTTTCTTACTTTACTTCCTCACTTTTCTAAATTCTTATAACTTCTTTTTATCTCTAAGTCTTAGTAACTCTAAAAGCTGAAATTCTATCTTCTTTTCTTAGTTTACTTCCTCACTTTTCTAAATACTTATAACTTCTTTTTATCTCTAAGTTTAAGTAACTCTAAAAGCTGTAATTCTATTTTCTTTCCTTAGTTTATTTACTCTTTTTTCTAAATACTTATAACTTCTTTTTATCTCTAAGTTTTAGTAACTCTAAAAGCAGAAATTCTATATTCTTTCCTTACTTTACTTCCTCTCTTTTCTAAATACTTATAACTTCTTTTTATCTCTAAGTTTTAGTAACTCAAAAAGCAGAAATTCTATATTCTTTTCTTAGTTTACTTCCTCACTTTTCTAAATACTTATAACTTCTTTTTATCTCTAAGTTTAAGTAACTCTAAAAGCTGTAATTCTATCTTCTTTCCTTAGTTTATTTACTCTCTTTTCTAAATACTTATAACTTCTTTTTATCTCTAAGTTTAAGTAACTCTAAAAGCTGAAATTCTATCTTCTTTCCTTACTTTACTTCCTCACTTTTCTAAATACTTATAACTTCTTTTTATCTCTAAGTTTTAGTAACTCTAAAAGCAGAAATTCTATCTTCTTTTCTTACTTTACTTCCTCTCTTTTCTAAATACTTATAACTTCTTTTTATCTCTAAGTCTTAGTAACTCTAAAAGCTGTAATTCTATCTTCTTTCCTTAGTTTATTTACTCTTTTTTCTAAATACTTATAACTTCTTTTTATCTCTAAGTTTAAGTAACTCTAAAAGCAGAAATTCTATATTCTTTCCTTAGTTTACTTCCTCTCTTTTCTAAATACTTATAACTTCTTTTTATCTCTAAGTCTTAGTAACTCTAAAAGCAGAAATTCTATATTCTTTCCTTACTTTACTTCCTCACTTTTCTAAATACTTATAACTTCTTTTTATCTCTAAGTTTTAGTAACTCTAAAAGCAGAAATTCTATCTTCTTTCCTTACTTTACTTCCTCACTTTTCTAAATACTTATAACTTCTTTTTATCTCTAAGTTTTAGTAACTCTAAAAGCTGTAATTCTATCTTCTTTCCTTAGTTTATTTCCTCACTTTTCTAAATACTTATAACTTCTTTTTATCTCTAAGTTTGTTATTCTAAAAGCTGAAATTCTATCTTCTTTTCTTAGTTTACTTCCTCACTTTTCTAAATACTTATAACTTCTTTTTATCTCTAAGTTTAAGTAACTCTAAAAGCTGAAATTCTATCTTCTTTTCTTACTTTACTTCCTCACTTTTCTAAATACTTATAACTTCTTTTTATCTCTAAGTCTTAGTAACTCTAAAAGCTGTAATTCTATCTTCTTTCCTTACTTTATTTCCTCTCTTTTCTAAATACTTATAACTTCTTTTTATCTCTAAGTCTTAGTAATTCTAAAAGCTGTAATTCTATCTTCTTTCCTTAGTTTATTTCCTCTCTTTTCTAAATACTTATAACTTCTTTTTATCTCTAAGTCTTAGTAACTCTAAAAGCTGTAATTCTATCTTCTTTCCTTAGTTTATTTCCTCACTTTTCTAAATACTTATAACTTCTTTTTATCTCTAAGTCTTAGTAACTATAAAAGCTGAAATTCTATCTTCTTTCCTTACTTTACTTCCTCACTTTTCTAAATACTTATAACTTCTTTTTATCTCTAAGTCTTAGTTACTCTAAAAGCTGAAATTCTATCTTCTTTCCTTACTTTATTTCCTCTCTTTTCTAAATACTTATAACTTCTTTTTATCTCTAAGTCTTAGTAATTCTAAAAGCTGTAATTCTATCTTCTTTCCTTAGTTTATTTCCTCTCTTTTCTAAATACTTATAACTTCTTTTTATCTCTAAGTCTTAGTAACTCTAAAAGCTGTAATTCTATCTTCTTTCCTTAGTTTATTTCCTCACTTTTCTAAATACTTATAACTTCTTTTTATCTCTAAGTCTTAGTAACTCTAAAAGCTGAAATTCTATCTTCTTTTCTTAGTTTACTTCCTCACTTTTCTAAATACTTA
>CAMPDV010005271.1:0-31559 GCA_946699065.1 Loxodes magnus
TTTTCTTTGAAATCTCATCTTTCTCATTTTATTACTTTCAATTATGATCTTCAGACTCTTTTACTTCCTTTTCTACTTCACTTTTCTTTGAAATCTCATCTTTCTCATTTTATTACTTCAATTATGATCTTCAGACTCTTTTACTTGCTGTTCTACTTCATTTTTCTTTGAAATCTCATCTCTCTTTCTCATTTTATTACTTTCAATTATGATCTTCAGACTCTTTTACTTGCTGTTCTACTTCACTTCTTTGAAATCTCATCTTCTCATTTTATTTCTTTCAATTATGATCTTCAGACTCTTTTACTTCCTTTTCTACTTCACTTTTCTTTGAAATCTCATCTTTCTCATTTTATTACTTTCAATTATGATCTTCAGACTCTTTTACTTCCTTTTCTACTTCACTTTTCTTTGAAATCTTATCTTTCTCATTTTATTACTTTCAATTATGATCTTCAGACTCTTTTACTTCCTTTTCTACTTCACTTTTCTTTGAAATCTCATCTTTCTCATTTTATTACTTTCAATTATGATCTTCAGACTCTTTTACTTCCTTTTCTACTTCACTTTTCTTTGAAATCTTATCTTTCTCATTTTATTACTTTCAATTATGATCTTCAGACTCTTTTACTTCCTTTTCTACTTCACTTTTCTTTGAAATCTCATCTTTCTCATTTTATTACTTTCAATTATGATCTTCAGACTCTTTTACTTCCTTTTCTACTTCACTTTTCTTTGAAATCTCATCTTTCTCATTTTATTACTTTCAATTATGATCTTCAGACTCTTTTACTTCCTTTTCTACTTCACTTTTATTTGAAATCTTATCTCATTTTCCATTATTACTTTCAATTATGATCTTCAGACTCTTTTACTTGCTTTTCTACTTCACTTTTCTTTGAAATCTCATCTTTCTCATTTTATTACTTTCAATTATGATCTTCAGACTCTTTTACTTGCTGTTCTACTTCACTTTTCTTTGAAATCTCATCTCTCTTTCTCATTTTATTACTTTCAATTATGATCTTCAGACTCTTTTACTTCCTTTTCTACTTCACTTTTCTTTGAAATCTCATCTTTCTCATTTTATTACTTTCAATTATGATCTTCAGACTCTTTTACTTGCTGTTCTACTTCACTTTTCTTTGAAATCTCATCTTTCTCATTTTATTACTTTCAATTATGATCTTCAGACTCTTTTACTTCCTTTTCTACTTCACTTTTATTTGAAATCTCATCTTTCTCATTTTATTACTTTCAATTATGATCTTCAGACTCTTTTACTTCTTTTCTACTTCACTTTTCTTTGAAATCTCATCTTTCTCATTTTATTTCTTTCAATTATGATCTTCAGACTCTTTTACTTCCTTTTCTACTTCACTTTTATTTGAAATCTTATCTCATTTTATTACTTTCAATTATGATCTTCAGACTCTTTTACTTCCTTTTCTACTTCACTTTTCTTTGAAATCTCATCTTTCTCATTTTATTTCTTTCAATTATGATCTTCAGACTCTTTTACTTCCTTTTCTACTTCACTTTTCTTTGAAATCTCATCTTTCTCATTTTATTACTTTCAATTATGATCTTCAGACTCTTTTACTTGCTGTTCTACTTCATTTTTCTTTGAAATCTCATCTTTCTCATTTTATTACTTTCAATTATGATCTTCAGACTCTTTTACTTCCTTTTCTACTTCACTTTTCTTTGAAATCTCATCTTTCTCATTTTATTACTTTCAATTATGATCTTCAGACTCTTTTACTTCCTTTTCTACTTCACTTTTCTTTGAAATCTCATCTTTCTCATTTTATTACTTTCAATTATGATCTTCAGACTCTTTTACTTCCTTTTCTACTTCACTTTTCTTTGAAATCTCATCTTTCTCATTTTATTACTTTCAATTATGATCTTCAGACTCTTTTACTTCCTTTTCTACTTCACTTTTCTTTGAAATCTCATCTTTCTCATTTTATTACTTTCAATTATGATCTTCAGACTCTTTTACTTGCTTTTCTACTTCACTTTCTTTGAAATCTCATCTTTCTCATTTTATTACTTTCAATTATGATCTTCAGACTCTTTTACTTCCTTTTCTACTTCACTTTTCTTTGAAATCTTATCTTTCTCATTTTTATTACTTTCAATTATGATCTTCAGACTCTTTTACTTCCTTTTCTACTTCACTTTTCTTTGAAATCTCATCTTTCTCATTTTATTACTTTCAATTATGATCTTCAGACTCTTTTACTTCCTTTTCTACTTCACTTTTCTTTGAAATCTCATCTTTCTCATTTTATTACTTTCAATTATGATCTTCAGACTCTTTTACTTCCTTTTCTACTTCACTTTATTTGAAATCTTATCTCATTTTCCATTATTACTTTCAATTATGATCTTCAGACTCTTTTACTTCCTTTTCTACTTCACTTTTCTTTGAAATCTCATCTTTCTCATTTTATTACTTTCAATTATGATCTTCAGACTCTTTTACTTGCTTTTCTACTTCACTTTTATTTGAAATCTCATCTTTCTCATTTTATTACTTTCAATTATGATCTTCAGACTCTTTTACTTCCTTTTCTACTTCACTTTTCTTTGAAATCTCATCTTCTCATTTTATTTCTTTCAATTATGATCTTCAGACTCTTTTACTTCCTTTTCTACTTCACTTTTCTTTGAAATCTCATCTTTCTCATTTTATTACTTTCAATTATGATCTTCAGACTCTTTTACTTCCTTTTCACTTCACTTTTCTTTGAAATCTCATCTTTCTCATTTTATTACTTTCAATTATGATCTTCAGACTCTTTTACTTCCTTTTCTACTTCACTTTTCTTTGAAATCTCATCTTTCTCATTTTATTACTTTCAATTATGATCTTCAGACTCTTTTACTTCCTTTTCTACTTCACTTTTCTTTGAAATCTTATCTTTCTCATTTTATTACTTTCAATTATGATCTTCAGACTCTTTTACTTCCTTTTCTACTTCACTTTTCTTTGAAATCTCATCTTTCTCATTTTATTACTTTCAATTATGATCTTCAGACTCTTTTACTTGCTGTTCTACTTCACTTTTCTTTGAAATCTCATCTTTCTCATTTTATTACTTTCAATTATGATCTTCAGACTCTTTTACTTGCTTTTCTACTTCACTTTTCTTTGAAATCTCATCTTTCTCATTTTATTACTTTCAATTATGATCTTCAGACTCTTTTACTTGCTTTTTCTACTTCACTTTTCTTTGAAATCTCATCTTTCTCATTTTATTTCTTTCAATTATAATCTTCAGACTCTTTTACTATCCTTTTCTACTTCACTTTTATTTGAAATCTCATCTTTCTCATTTTATTACTTTCAATTATGATCTTCAGACTCTTTTACTTCCTTTTCTACTTCACTTTTCTTTGAATCTCATCTTTCTCATTTTATTACTTTCAATTATGATCTTCAGACTCTTTTACTTGCTTTTCTACTTCACTTTTCTTTGAAATCTCATCTTTCTCATTTTATTACTTTCAATTATGATCTTCAGACTCTTTTACTTGCTTTTCTACTTCACTTTTCTTTGAAATCTCATCTCTCTTTCCTCATTTTATTACTTTCAATTATGATCTTCAGACTCTTTTACTTGCTGTTCTACTTCACTTTTCTTTGAAATCTCATCTTTC
The DNA here is from genome assembly GCA_946699065.1 of Loxodes magnus. NCBI lineage: Eukaryota > Ciliophora > Karyorelictea > Loxodida > Loxodidae > Loxodes > Loxodes magnus. The sequence goes on from CAMPDV010005271.1 coordinate 3,673, forward strand.
TCATTTTATTACTTTCAATTATGATCTTCAGACTCTTTTACTTGCTGTTCTACTTCACTTTTCTCTTGAAATCTCATCTCTCTTTCTCATTTTATTACTTTCAATTATGATCTTCAGACTCTTTTACTTCCTTTTCTACTTCACTTTTCTTTGAAATCTCATCTTTCTCATTTTATTACTTTCAATTATGATCTTCAGACTCTTTTACTTGCTGTTCTACTTCACTTTTCTTTGAAATCTCATCTTTCTCATTTTATTACTTTCAATTATGATCTTCAGACTCTTTTACTTGCTGTTCTACTTCACTTTTCTTTGAAATCTCATCTTTCTCATTTTATTACTTTCAATTATGATCTTCAGACTCTTTTACTTGCTTTTCTACTTCACTTTTCTTTGAAATCTCATCTTTCTCAGTTTATTACTTTCAATTATGATCTTCAGACTCTTTTACTTGCTTTTCTACTTCACTTTTCTTTGAAATCTCATCTTTCTCATTTTATTACTTTCAATTATGATCTTCAGACTCTTTTACTTGCTTTTCTACTTCACTTTTCTTTGAAATCTCATCTTTCTCATTTTATTACTTTCAATTATGATCTTCAGACTCTTTTACTTGCTTTTCTACTTCACTTTTCTTTGAAATCTCATCTTTCTCATTTTATTTCTTTCAATTATGATCTTCAGACTCTTTTACTTGCTGTTCTACTTCACTTTTCTTGAAATCTCATCTTTCTCATTTTATTACTTTCAATTATGATCTTCAGACTCTTTTACTTGCTTTTCTACTTCACTTTTCTTTGAAATCTCATCTCTCTTTCTCATTTTATTACTTTCAATTATGATCTTCAGACTCTTTTACTTGCTTTTCTACTTCACTTTTCTTTGAAATCTCATCTTTCTCATTTTATTACTTTCAATTATGATCTTCAGACTCTTTTACTTCCTTTTCTACTTCACTTTTCTTTGAAATCTCATCTTTCTCATTTTATTACTTTCAATTATGATCTTCAGACTCTTTTACTTGCTTTTCTACTTCACTTTTCTTTGAAATCTCATCTTTCTCATTTTATTTCTTTCAATTATAATCTTCAGACTCTTTACTTGCTTTTCTACTTTATTTTCTTTGAAATCTCATCTTTCTCATTTTATTACTTTCAATTATGATCTTCAGACTCTTTTACTTGCTTTTCTACTTCACTTTTCTTTGAAATCTCATCTTTCTCATTTTATTACTTTCAATTATGATCTTCAGACTCTTTTACTTCCTTTTCACTTCACTTTTCTTTGAAATCTCATCTTTCTCATTTTATTACTTTCAATTATGATCTTCAGACTCTTTTTACTTCCTTTTCTACTTCACTTTTCTTTGAAATCTCATCTCTCTTTCTCATTTTATTACTTTCAATTATGATCTTCAGACTCTTTTACTTGCTTTTCTACTTCACTTTTCTTTGAAATCTCATCTTTCTCATTTTATTACTTTCAATTATGATCTTCAGACTCTTTTACTTGCTGTTCTACTTCATTTTTTCTTTGAAATCTCATCTCTCTTTCTCATTTTATTACTTTCAATTATGATCTTCAGACTCTTTACTTGCTGTTCTACTTCATTTTTCTTTGAAATCTCATCTCTCTTTCACATTTTATTACTTTCAATTATGATCTTCAGACTCTTTTACTTGCTTTTCTACTTCACTTTTCTTTGAAATCTCATCTTTCTCATTTTATTACTTTCAATTATGATCTTCAGACTCTTTTACTTCCTTTTCTACTTCACTTTTCTTTGAAATCTCATCTCTCTTTCTCATTTTATTACTTTCAATTATGATCTTCAGACTCTTTTTACTTGCTTTTCTACTTCACTTTTCTTTGAAATCTCATCTTTCTCATTTTATTACTTTCAATTATGATCTTCAGACTCTTTTACTTCCTTTTCTACTTCACTTTTCTTTGAAATCTCATCTTTCTCATTTTATTACTTTCAATTATGATCTTCAGACTCTTTTACTTGCTTTTCTACTTCACTTTTCTTTGAAATCTCATCTTTCTCATTTTATTTCTTTCAATTATAATCTTCAGACTCTTTTACTTGCTTTTCTACTTTATTTTTCTTTGAAATCTCATCTCTCTCATTTTATTACTTTCAATTATGATCTTCAGACTCTTTTACTTCCTTTTCTACTTCACTTTTCTTTGAAATCTCATCTTTCTCATTTTATTACTTTCAATTATGATCTTCAGACTCTTTTACTTCCTTTTCTACTTCACTTTTATTTGAAATCTCATCTTTCTCATTTTATTACTTTCAATTATGATCTTCAGACTCTTTTACTTCCTTTTCTACTTCACTTTTATTTGAAATCTCATCTTTCTCATTTTATTACTTTCAATTATGATCTTCAGACTCTTTTACTTCCTTTTCTACTTCACTTTTCTTTGAAATCTCATCTTTCTCATTTTATTTCTTTCAATTATGATCTTCAGACTCTTTTACTTGCTGTTCTACTTCACTTTTCTTTGAAATCTCATCTCTCTTTCTCATTTTATTACTTTCAATTATGATCTTCAGACTCTTTTACTTCCTTTTCTACTTCACTTTTCTTTGAAATCTCATCTTTCTCATTTTATTACTTTCAATTATGATCTTCAGACTCTTTTACTTCCTTTTCTACTTCACTTTTCTTTGAAATCTCATCTTTCTCATTTTATTACTTTCAATTATGATCTTCAGACTCTTTTACTTGCTTTTCTACTTCACTTTTCTTTGAAATCTCATCTTTCTCATTTTATTTCTTTCAATTATAATCTTCAGACTCTTTTACTTGCTTTTCTACTTTATTTTTCTTTGAAATCTCATCTTTCTCATTTTATTACTTTCAATTATGATCTTCAGACTCTTTTACTTGCTTTTCTACTTCACTTTTCTTTGAAATCTCATCTTTCTCATTTTATTACTTTCAATTATGATCTTCAGACTCTTTTACTTCCTTTTCACTTCACTTTTCTTTGAAATCTCATCTTTCTCATTTTATTACTTTCAATTATGATCTTCAGACTCTTTTACTTCCTTTTCTACTTCACTTTTCTTTGAAATCTCATCTCTCTTTCTCATTTTATTACTTTCAATTATGATCTTCAGACTCTTTTACTTGCTTTTCTACTTCACTTTTCTTTGAAATCTCATCTTTCTCATTTTATTACTTTCAATTATGATCTTCAGACTCTTTTACTTGCTGTTCTACTTCATTTTTCTTTGAAATCTCATCTCTCTTTCTCATTTTATTACTTTCAATTATGATCTTCAGACTCTTTTACTTGCTGTTCTACTTCATTTTTCTTTGAAATCTCATCTCTCTTTCACATTTTATTACTTTCAATTATGATCTTCAGACTCTTTTACTTGCTTTTCTACTTCACTTTTCTTTGAAATCTCATCTTTCTCATTTTATTACTTTCAATTATGATCTTCAGACTCTTTTACTTCCTTTTCTACTTCACTTTTCTTTGAAATCTCATCTCTCTTTCTCATTTTATTACTTTCAATTATGATCTTCAGACTCTTTTACTTGCTTTTCTACTTCACTTTTCTTTGAAATCTCATCTTTCTCATTTTATTACTTTCAATTATGATCTTCAGACTCTTTTACTTCCTTTTCTACTTCACTTTTCTTTGAAATCTCATCTTTCTCATTTTATTACTTTCAATTATGATCTTCAGACTCTTTTACTTGCTTTTCTACTTCACTTTTCTTTGAAATCTCATCTTTCTCATTTTATTTCTTTCAATTATAATCTTCAGACTCTTTTACTTGCTTTTCTACTTTATTTTTCTTTGAAATCTCATCTTTCTCATTTTATTACTTTCAATTATGATCTTCAGACTCTTTTACTTCCTTTTCTACTTCACTTTTCTTTGAAATCTCATCTTTCTCATTTTATTACTTTCAATTATGATCTTCAGACTCTTTTACTTCCTTTTCTACTTCACTTTTATTTGAAATCTCATCTTTCTCATTTTATTACTTTCAATTATGATCTTCAGACTCTTTTACTTCCTTTTCTACTTCACTTTTATTTGAAATCTCATCTTTCTCATTTTATTACTTTCAATTATGATCTTCAGACTCTTTTACTTGCTTTTCTACTTCACTTTTCTTTGAAATCTCATCTTTCTCATTTTATTTCTTTCAATTATAATCTTCAGACTCTTTTACTTGCTTTTCTACTTTATTTTTCTTTGAAATCTCATCTCTCTCATTTTATTACTTTCAATTATGATCTTCAGACTCTTTTACTTCCTTTTCTACTTCACTTTTCTTTGAAATCTCATCTTTCTCATTTTATTACTTTCAATTATGATCTTCAGACTCTTTTACTTCCTTTTCTACTTCACTTTTATTTGAAATCTCATCTTTCTCATTTTATTACTTTCAATTATGATCTTCAGACTCTTTTACTTGCTTTTCTACTTCACTTTTCTTTGAAATCTCATCTTTCTCATTTTATTTCTTTCAATTATAATCTTCAGACTCTTTTACTTGCTTTTCTACTTTATTTTTCTTTGAAATCTCATCTTTCTCATTTTATTACTTTCAATTATGATCTTCAGACTCTTTTACTTCCTTTTCTACTTCACTTTTCTTTGAAATCTCATCTTTCTCATTTTATTACTTTCAATTATGATCTTCAGACTCTTTTACTTCCTTTTCTACTTCACTTTTATTTGAAATCTCATCTTTCTCATTTTATTACTTTCAATTATGATCTTCAGACTCTTTTACTTCCTTTTCTACTTCACTTTTATTTGAAATCTCATCTTTCTCATTTTATTACTTTCAATTATGATCTTCAGACTCTTTTACTTGCTTTTCTACTTCACTTTTCTTTGAAATCTCATCTTTCTCATTTTATTTCTTTCAATTATAATCTTCAGACTCTTTTACTTGCTTTTCTACTTTATTTTTCTTTGAAATCTCATCTCTCTCATTTTATTACTTTCAATTATGATCTTCAGACTCTTTTACTTCCTTTTCTACTTCACTTTTCTTTGAAATCTCATCTTTCTCATTTTATTACTTTCAATTATGATCTTCAGACTCTTTTACTTCCTTTTCTACTTCACTTTTATTTGAAATCTCATCTTTCTCATTTTATTACTTTCAATTATGATCTTCAGACTCTTTTACTTGCTTTTCTACTTCACTTTTCTTTGAAATCTCATCTTTCTCATTTTATTACTTTCAATTATGATCTTCAGACTCTTTTACTTGCTTTTCTACTTCACTTTTCTTTGAAATCTCATCTTTCTCATTTTATTACTTTCAATTATGATCTTCAGACTCTTTTACTTCCTTTTCACTTCACTTTTCTTTGAAATCTCATCTTTCTCATTTTATTACTTTCAATTATGATCTTCAGACTCTTTTACTTCCTTTTCTACTTCACTTTTCTTTGAAATCTCATCTTTCTCATTTTATTACTTTCAATTATGATCTTCAGACTCTTTTACTTGCTTTTCTACTTCACTTTTCTTTGAAATCTTATCTCTCTTTCACATTTTATTACTTTCAATTATGATCTTCAGACTCTTTTACTTGCTGTTCTACTTCATTTTTCTTTGAAATCTCATCTCTCTTTCTCATTTTATTACTTTCAATTATGATCTTCAGACTCTTTTACTTGCTGTTCTACTTCACTTTTCTTTGAAATCTCATCTCTCTTTCACATTTTATTACTTTCAATTATGATCTTCAGACTCTTTTACTTGCTTTTCTACTTCACTTTTCTTTGAAATCTCATCTTTCTCATTTTATTACTTTCAATTATGATCTTCAGACTCTTTTACTTCCTTTTCTACTTCACTTTTCTTTGAAATCTCATCTTTCTCATTTTATTACTTTCAATTATGATCTTCAGACTCTTTTACTTGCTTTTCTACTTCACTTTTCTTTGAAATCTCATCTTTCTCATTTTATTACTTTCAATTATGATCTTCAGACTCTTTTACTTCCTTTTCTACTTCACTTTTCTTTGAAATCTCATCTTTCTCATTTTATTACTTTCAATTATGATCTTCAGACTCTTTTACTTGCTTTTCTACTTCACTTTTCTTTGAAATCTCATCTTTCTCATTTTATTACTTTCAATTATGATCTTCAGACTCTTTTACTTGCTTTTCTACTTTATTTTTCTTTGAAATCTCATCTCTCTCATTTTATTACTTTCAATTATGATCTTCAGACTCTTTTACTTCCTTTTCTACTTCACTTTTCTTTGAAATCTCATCTTTCTCATTTTATTTCTTTCAATTATGATCTTCAGACTCTTTTACTTCCTTTTCTACTTCACTTTTATTTGAAATCTCATCTTTCTCATTTTATTACTTTCAATTATGATCTTCAGACTCTTTTACTTCCTTTTCTACTTCACTTTTATTTGAAATCTCATCTTTCTCATTTTATTACTTTCAATTATGATCTTCAGACTCTTTTACTTGCTTTTCTACTTCACTTTTCTTTGAAATCTCATCTTTCTCATTTTATTTCTTTCAATTATAATCTTCAGACTCTTTTACTTGCTTTTCTACTTTATTTTTCTTTGAAATCTCATCTCTCTCATTTTATTACTTTCAATTATGATCTTCAGACTCTTTTACTTCCTTTTCTACTTCACTTTTCTTTGAAATCTCATCTTTCTCATTTTATTACTTTCAATTATGATCTTCAGACTCTTTTACTTCCTTTTCTACTTCACTTTTCTTTGAAATCTCATCTTTCTCATTTTATTACTTTCAATTATGATCTTCAGACTCTTTTACTTGCTTTTCTACTTCACTTTTCTTTGAAATCTCATCTCTCTTTCACATTTTATTACTTTCAATTATGATCTTCAGACTCTTTTACTTGCTGTTCTACTTCACTTTTCTTTGAAATCTCATCTCTCTCATTTTATTACTTTCAATTATGATCTTCAGACTCTTTTACTTGCTTTTCTACTTCACTTTTCTTTGAAATCTCATCTTTCTCATTTTATTACTTTCAATTATGATCTTCAGACTCTTTTACTTGCTTTTCTACTTCACTTTTCTTTGAAATCTCATCTTTCTCATTTTATTACTTTCAATTATGATCTTCAGACTCTTTTACTTGCTTTTCTACTTCACTTTTCTTTGAAATCTCATCTTTCTCATTTTATTACTTTCAATTATGATCTTCAGACTCTTTTACTTGCTTTTCTACTTCACTTTTCTTTGAAATCTCATCTTTCTCATTTTATTTCTTTCAATTATGATCTTCAGACTCTTTTACTTCCTTTTCACTTCACTTTTCTTTGAAATCTCATCTTTCTCATTTTATTACTTTCAATTATGATCTTCAGACTCTTTTACTTCCTTTTCTACTTCACTTTTCTTTGAAATCTCATCTTTCTCATTTTATTACTTTCAATTATGATCTTCAGACTCTTTTACTTGCTTTTCTACTTCACTTTTCTTTGAAATCTTATCTCTCTTTCACATTTTATTACTTTCAATTATGATCTTCAGACTCTTTTACTTGCTGTTCTACTTCATTTTTCTTTGAAATCTCATCTCTCTTTCTCATTTTATTACTTTCAATTATGATCTTCAGACTCTTTTACTTGCTGTTCTACTTCACTTTTCTTTGAAATCTCATCTCTCTTTCACATTTTATTACTTTCAATTATGATCTTCAGACTCTTTTACTTGCTTTTCTACTTCACTTTTCTTTGAAATCTCATCTTTCTCATTTTATTACTTTCAATTATGATCTTCAGACTCTTTTACTTCCTTTTCTACTTCACTTTTCTTTGAAATCTCATCTTTCTCATTTTATTACTTTCAATTATGATCTTCAGACTCTTTTACTTGCTTTTCTACTTCACTTTTCTTTGAAATCTCATCTTTCTCATTTTATTACTTTCAATTATGATCTTCAGACTCTTTTACTTCCTTTTCTACTTCACTTTTCTTTGAAATCTCATCTTTCTCATTTTATTACTTTCAATTATGATCTTCAGACTCTTTTACTTGCTTTTCTACTTCACTTTTCTTTGAAATCTCATCTTTCTCATTTTATTACTTTCAATTATGATCTTCAGACTCTTTTACTTGCTTTTCTACTTTATTTTTCTTGAAATCTCATCTCTCTCATTTTATTACTTTCAATTATGATCTTCAGACTCTTTTACTTCCTTTTCTACTTCACTTTTCTTTGAAATCTCATCTTTCTCATTTTATTTCTTTCAATTATGATCTTCAGACTCTTTTACTTCCTTTTCTACTTCACTTTTATTTGAAATCTCATCTTTCTCATTTTATTACTTTCAATTATGATCTTCAGACTCTTTTACTTCCTTTTCTACTTCACTTTTATTTGAAATCTCATCTTTCTCATTTTATTACTTTCAATTATGATCTTCAGACTCTTTTACTTGCTTTTCTACTTCACTTTTCTTTGAAATCTCATCTTTCTCATTTTATTTCTTTCAATTATAATCTTCAGACTCTTTTACTTGCTTTTCTACTTTATTTTTCTTTGAAATCTCATCTCTCTCATTTTATTACTTTCAATTATGATCTTCAGACTCTTTTACTTCCTTTTCTACTTCACTTTTCTTTGAAATCTCATCTTTCTCATTTTATTACTTTCAATTATGATCTTCAGACTCTTTTACTTCCTTTTCTACTTCACTTTTCTTTGAAATCTCATCTTTCTCATTTTATTACTTTCAATTATGATCTTCAGACTCTTTTACTTGCTTTTCTACTTCACTTTTCTTTGAAATCTCATCTTTCTCATTTTATTACTTTCAATTATGATCTTCAGACTCTTTTACTTGCTGTTCTACTTCACTTTTCTTTGAAATCTCATCTCTCTCATTTTATTACTTTCAATTATGATCTTCAGACTCTTTTACTTGCTTTTCTACTTCACTTTTCTTTGAAATCTCATCTTTCTCATTTTATTACTTTCAATTATGATCTTCAGACTCTTTTACTTGCTTTTCTACTTCACTTTTCTTTGAAATCTCATCTTTCTCATTTTATTACTTTCAATTATGATCTTCAGACTCTTTTACTTGCTTTTCTACTTCACTTTTCTTTGAAATCTCATCTTTCTCATTTTATTACTTTCAATTATGATCTTCAGACTCTTTTACTTGCTTTTCTACTTCACTTTTCTTTGAAATCTCATCTTTCTCATTTTATTTCTTTCAATTATGATCTTCAGACTCTTTTACTTGCTGTTCTACTTCACTTTTCTTTGAAATCTCATCTCTCTTTCTCATTTTATTACTTTCAATTATGATCTTCAGACTCTTTTACTTGCTTTTCTACTTCACTTTTCTTTGAAATCTCATCTTTCTCATTTTATTACTTTCAATTATGATCTTCAGACTCTTTTACTTGCTTTTCTACTTCACTTTTCTTTGAAATCTCATCTTTCTCATTTTATACTTTCAATTATGATCTTCAGACTCTTTTACTTGCTTTTCTACTTCACTTTTCTTTGAAATCTCATCTTTCTCATTTTATTACTTTCAATTATGATCTTCAGACTCTTTTACTTGCTTTTCTACTTCACTTTTCTTTGAAATCTCATCTTTCTCATTTTATTACTTTCAATTATGATCTTCAGACTCTTTTACTTGCTTTTCTACTTCACTTTTCTTTGAAATCTCATCTTTCTCATTTTATTACTTTCAATTATGATCTTCAGACTCTTTTACTTGCTTTTCTACTTCACTTTTCTTTGAAATCTCATCTTTCTCATTTTATTACTTTCAATTATGATCTTCAGACTCTTTTACTTGCTTTTCTACTTCACTTTTCTTTGAAATCTCATCTTTCTCATTTTATTACTTTCAATTATGATCTTCAGACTCTTTTACTTCCTTTTCACTTCACTTTTCTTTGAAATCTCATCTTTCTCATTTTATTACTTTCAATTATGATCTTCAGACTCTTTTACTTGCTGTTCTACTTCACTTTTCTTTGAAATCTCATCTTTCTCATTTTATTACTTTCAATTATGATCTTCAGACTCTTTTACTTGCTGTTCTACTTCACTTTTCTTTGAAATCTCATCTTTCTCATTTTATTACTTTCAATTATGATCTTCAGACTCTTTTACTTGCTGTTCTACTTCACTTTTCTTTGAAATCTCATCTTTCTCATTTTATTACTTTCAATTATGATCTTCAGACTCTTTTACTTGCTTTTCTACTTCACTTTTCTTTGAAATCTCATCTTTCTCATTTTATTACTTTCAATTATGATCTTCAGACTCTTTTACTTCCTTTTCTACTTCACTTTTCTTTGAAATCTCATCTTTCTCATTTTATTACTTTCAATTATGATCTTCAGACTCTTTTACTTGCTGTTCTACTTCACTTTTCTTTGAAATCTCATCTTTCTCATTTTATTACTTTCAATTATGATCTTCAGACTCTTTTACTTGCTTTTCTACTTCACTTTTCTTTGAAATCTCATCTTTCTCATTTTATTACTTTCAATTATGATCTTCAGACTCTTTTACTTCCTTTTCTACTTCACTTTTCTTTGAAATCTCATCTTTCTCATTTTATTACTTTCAATTATGATCTTCAGACTCTTTTACTTCCTTTTCTACTTCACTTTTCTTTGAAATCTCATCTTTCTCATTTTATTACTTTCAATTATGATCTTCAGACTCTTTTACTTGCTTTTCTACTTCACTTTTCTTTGAAATCTCATCTTTCTCATTTTATTTCTTTCAATTATAATCTTCAGACTCTTTTACTTGCTTTTCTACTTTATTTTTCTTTGAAATCTCATCTTTCTCATTTTATTACTTTCAATTATGATCTTCAGACTCTTTTACTTGCTTTTCTACTTCACTTTTCTTTGAAATCTCATCTTTCTCATTTTATTACTTTCAATTATGATCTTCAGACTCTTTTACTTGCTGTTCTACTTCACTTTTCTTTGAAATCTCATCTCTCTTTCTCATTTTATTACTTTCAATTATGATCTTCAGACTCTTTTACTTGCTTTTCTACTTCACTTTTCTTTGAAATCTCATCTCTCTTTCACATTTTATTACTTTCAATTATGATCTTCAGACTCTTTTACTTGCTGTTCTACTTCATTTTTCTTTGAAATCTCATCTTTCTCATTTTATTACTTTCAATTATGATCTTCAGACTCTTTTACTTGCTTTTCTACTTCACTTTTCTTTGAAATCTCATCTTTCTCATTTTATTACTTTCAATTATGATCTTCAGACTCTTTTACTTGCTTTTCTACTTCACTTTTCTTTGAAATCTCATCTTTCTCATTTTATTACTTTCAATTATGATCTTCAGACTCTTTTACTTCCTTTTCTACTTCACTTTTCTTTGAAATCTCATCTTTCTCATTTTATTACTTTCAATTATGATCTTCAGACTCTTTTACTTGCTTTTCTACTTCACTTTTCTTTGAAATCTCATCTTTCTCATTTTATTACTTTCAATTATGATCTTCAGACTCTTTTACTTGCTTTTCTACTTCACTTTTCTTTGAAATCTCATCTTTCTCATTTTATTACTTTCAATTATGATCTTCAGACTCTTTTACTTCCTTTTCTACTTCACTTTTCTTTGAAATCTCATCTCTCTTTCTCATTTTATTACTTTCAATTATGATCTTCAGACTCTTTTACTTCCTTTTCTACTTCACTTTTCTTTGAAATCTCATCTTTCTCATTTTATTTCTTTCAATTATGATCTTCAGACTCTTTTACTTCCTTTTCACTTCACTTTTATTTGAAATCTCATCTTTCTCATTTTATTACTTTCAATTATGATCTTCAGACTCTTTTACTTGCTGTTCTACTTCACTTTTCTTTGAAATCTCATCTTTCTCATTTTATTACTTTCAATTATGATCTTCAGACTCTTTTACTTGCTTTTCTACTTCACTTTTCTTTGAAATCTCATCTTTCTCATTTTATTACTTTCAATTATGATCTTCAGACTCTTTTACTTCCTTTTCTACTTCACTTTTCTTTGAAATCTCATCTTTCTCATTTTATTACTTTCAATTATGATCTTCAGACTCTTTTACTTGCTTTTCTACTTCACTTTTCTTTGAAATCTCATCTTTCTCATTTTATTACTTTCAATTATGATCTTCAGACTCTTTTACTTGCTGTTCTACTTCACTTTTCTTTGAAATCTCATCTTTCTCATTTTATTACTTTCAATTATGATCTTCAGACTCTTTTACTTGCTTTTCTACTTCACTTTTCTTTGAAATCTCATCTTTCTCATTTTATTTCTTTCAATTATGATCTTCAGACTCTTTTACTTGCTTTTCTACTTCACTTTTCTTTGAAATCTCATCTTTCTCATTTTATTACTTTCAATTATGATCTTCAGACTCTTTTACTTCCTTTTCTACTTCACTTTTCTTTGAAATCTCATCTTTCTCATTTTATTACTTTCAATTATGATCTTCAGACTCTTTTACTTCCTTTTCTACTTCACTTTTCTTTGAAATCTCATCTTTCTCATTTTATTACTTTCAATTATGATCTTCAGACTCTTTTACTTGCTTTTCTACTTCACTTTTCTTTGAAATCTCATCTTTCTCATTTTATTACTTTCAATTATGATCTTCAGACTCTTTTACTTGCTTTTCTACTTCACTTTTCTTTGAAATCTCATCTTTCTCATTTTATTACTTTCAATTATGATCTTCAGACTCTTTTACTTGCTGTTCTACTTCACTTTTCTTTGAAATCTCATCTTTCTCATTTTATTACTTTCAATTATGATCTTCAGACTCTTTTACTTGCTTTTCTACTTCACTTTTCTTTGAAATCTCATCTTTCTCATTTTATTACTTTCAATTATGATCTTCAGACTCTTTTACTTCCTTTTCTACTTCACTTTTCTTTGAAATCTCATCTTTCTCATTTTATTACTTTCAATTATGATCTTCAGACTCTTTTACTTGCTGTTCTACTTCACTTTTCTTTGAAATCTCATCTTTCTCATTTTATTACTTTCAATTATGATCTTCAGACTCTTTTACTTGCTTTTCTACTTCACTTTTCTTTGAAATCTCATCTTTCTCATTTTATTACTTTCAATTATGATCTTCAGACTCTTTTACTTCCTTTTCTACTTCACTTTTCTTTGAAATCTCATCTTTCTCATTTTATTACTTTCAATTATGATCTTCAGACTCTTTTACTTCCTTTTCTACTTCACTTTTCTTTGAAATCTCATCTTTCTCATTTTATTACTTTCAATTATGATCTTCAGACTCTTTTACTTGCTTTTCTACTTCACTTTTCTTTGAAATCTCATCTTTCTCATTTTATTTCTTTCAATTATAATCTTCAGACTCTTTTACTTGCTTTTCTACTTTATTTTTCTTTGAAATCTCATCTCTCTTTCTCATTTTATTACTTTCAATTATGATCTTCAGACTCTTTTACTTGCTTTTCTACTTCACTTTTCTTTGAAATCTCATCTTTCTCATTTTATTACTTTCAATTATGATCTTCAGACTCTTTTACTTGCTGTTCTACTTCACTTTTCTTTGAAATCTCATCTCTCTTTCTCATTTTATTACTTTCAATTATGATCTTCAGACTCTTTTACTTGCTTTTCTACTTCACTTTTCTTTGAAATCTCATCTCTCTTTCACATTTTATTACTTTCAATTATGATCTTCAGACTCTTTTACTTGCTGTTCTACTTCATTTTTCTTTGAAATCTCATCTTTCTCATTTTATTACTTTCAATTATGATCTTCAGACTCTTTTACTTGCTTTTCTACTTCACTTTTCTTTGAAATCTCATCTTTCTCATTTTATTACTTTCAATTATGATCTTCAGACTCTTTTACTTGCTTTTCTACTTCACTTTTCTTTGAAATCTCATCTTTCTCATTTTATTACTTTCAATTATGATCTTCAGACTCTTTTACTTCCTTTTCTACTTCACTTTTCTTTGAAATCTCATCTTTCTCATTTTATTACTTTCAATTATGATCTTCAGACTCTTTTACTTGCTTTTCTACTTCACTTTTCTTTGAAATCTCATCTTTCTCATTTTATTACTTTCAATTATGATCTTCAGACTCTTTTACTTGCTTTTCTACTTCACTTTTCTTTGAAATCTCATCTTTCTCATTTTATTACTTTCAATTATGATCTTCAGACTCTTTTACTTCCTTTTCTACTTCACTTTTCTTTGAAATCTCATCTCTCTTTCTCATTTTATTACTTTCAATTATGATCTTCAGACTCTTTTACTTCCTTTTCTACTTCACTTTTCTTTGAAATCTCATCTTTCTCATTTTATTTCTTTCAATTATGATCTTCAGACTCTTTTACTTCCTTTTCACTTCACTTTTATTTGAAATCTCATCTTTCTCATTTTATTACTTTCAATTATGATCTTCAGACTCTTTTACTTGCTGTTCTACTTCACTTTTCTTTGAAATCTCATCTTTCTCATTTTATTACTTTCAATTATGATCTTCAGACTCTTTTACTTGCTTTTCTACTTCACTTTTCTTTGAAATCTCATCTTTCTCATTTTATTACTTTCAATTATGATCTTCAGACTCTTTTACTTCCTTTTCTACTTCACTTTTCTTTGAAATCTCATCTTTCTCATTTTATTACTTTCAATTATGATCTTCAGACTCTTTTACTTCCTTTTCTACTTCACTTTTCTTTGAAATCTCATCTTTCTCATTTTATTACTTTCAATTATGATCTTCAGACTCTTTTACTTCCTTTTCTACTTCACTTTTCTTTGAAATCTCATCTTTCTCATTTTATTACTTTCAATTATGATCTTCAGACTCTTTTACTTGCTTTTCTACTTCACTTTTCTTTGAAATCTCATCTTTCTCATTTTATTACTTTCAATTATGATCTTCAGACTCTTTTACTTGCTTTTCTACTTCACTTTTCTTTGAAATCTCATCTTTCTCATTTTATTACTTTCAATTATGATCTTCAGACTCTTTTACTTCCTTTTCTACTTCACTTTTCTTTGAAATCTCATCTTTCTCATTTTATTACTTTCAATTATGATCTTCAGACTCTTTTACTTGCTTTTCTACTTCACTTTTCTTTGAAATCTCATCTTTCTCATTTTATTACTTTCAATTATGATCTTCAGACTCTTTTACTTGCTGTTCTACTTCACTTTTATTTGAAATCTCATCTTTCTCATTTTATTACTTTCAATTATGATCTTCAGACTCTTTTACTTGCTTTTCTACTTCACTTTTCTTTGAAATCTCATCTTTCTCATTTTATTACTTTCAATTATGATCTTCAGACTCTTTTACTTGCTGTTCTACTTCACTTTTCTTTGAAATCTCATCTTTCTCATTTTATTACTTTCAATTATGATCTTCAGACTCTTTTACTTGCTGTTCTACTTCACTTTTCTTTGAAAATCTCATCTCTCTCATTTTATTACTTTCAATTATGATCTTCAGACTCTTTTACTTCCTTTTCTACTTCACTTTTCTTTGAAATCTCATCTTTCTCATTTTATTACTTTCAATTATGATCTTCAGACTCTTTTACCTTGCTGTTCTACTTCATTTTTCTTTGAAATCTCATCTTTCTCATTTTATTACTTTCAATTATGATCTTCAGACCTCTTTTACTTGCTTTTCTACTTCACTTTTCTTTGAAATCTCATCTTTCTCATTTTATTACTTTCAATTATGATCTTCAGACTCTTTTACTTCCTTTTCTACTTCACTTTTCTTTGAAATCTCATCTTTCTCATTTTATTACTTTCAATTATGATCTTCAGACTCTTTTACTTGCTTTTCTACTTCACTTTTCTTTGAAATCTCATCTTTCTCATTTTATTACTTTCAATTATGATCTTCAGACTCTTTTACTTCCTTTTCTACTTCACTTTTCTTTGAAATCTCATCTTTCTCATTTTATTACTTTCAATTATGATCTTCAGACTCTTTTACTTCCTTTTCTACTTCACTTTTCTTTGAAATCTCATCTTTCTCATTTTATTACTTTCAATTATGATCTTCAGACTCTTTTACTTGCTTTTCTACTTCACTTTTCTTTGAAATCTCATCTTTCTCATTTTATTACTTTCAATTATGATCTTCAGACTCTTTTACTTCCTTTTCTACTTCACTTTTCTTTGAAATCTCATCTTTCTCATTTTATTACTTTCAATTATGATCTTCAGACTCTTTTACTTGCTTTTCTACTTCACTTTTCTTTGAAATCTCATCTCTCTTTCTCATTTTATTACTTTCAATTATGATCTTCAGACTCTTTTACTTGCTGTTCTACTTCACTTTTCTTTGAAATCTCATCTTTCTCATTTTATTACTTTCAATTATGATCTTCAGACTCTTTTACTTGCTGTTCTACTTCACTTTTCTTTGAAATCTCATCTCTCTTTCTCATTTTATTACTTTCAATTATGATCTTCAGACTCTTTTACTTGCTTTTCTACTTCACTTTTCTTTGAAATCTCATCTTTCTCATTTTATTACTTTCAATTATGATCTTCAGACTCTTTTACTTGCTTTTCTACTTCACTTTTCTTTGAAATCTCATCTTTCTCATTTTATTACTTTCAATTATGATCTTCAGACTCTTTTACTTCCTTTTCTACTTCACTTTTCTTTGAAATCTCATCTTTCTCATTTTATTACTTTCAATTATGATCTTCAGACTCTTTTACTTGCTTTTTCTACTTCACTTTTCTTTGAAATCTCATCTTTCTCATTTTATTACTTTCAATTATGATCTTCAGACTCTTTTACTTGCTTTTCTACTTCACTTTTCTTTGAAATCTCATCTTTCTCATTTTATTACTTTCAATTATGATCTTCAGACTCTTTTACTTGCTTTTCTACTTCACTTTTCTTTGAAATCTCATCTTTCTCATTTTATTACTTTCAATTATGATCTTCAGACTCTTTTACTTCCTTTTCTACTTCACTTTTCTTTGAAATCTCATCTTTCTCATTTTATTACTTTCAATTATGATCTTCAGACTCTTTTACTTGCTTTTCTACTTCACTTTTCTTTGAAATCTCATCTCTCTTTCTCATTTTATTACTTTCAATTATGATCTTCAGACTCTTTTACTTGCTTTTCTACTTCACTTTTCTTTGAAATCTCATCTTTCTCATTTTATTACTTTCAATTATGATCTTCAGACTCTTTTACTTGCTTTTCTACTTCACTTTTCTTTGAAATCTCATCTTTCTCATTTTATTACTTTCAATTATGATCTTCAGACTCTTTTACTTCCTTTTCTACTTCACTTTTCTTTGAAATCTCATCTTTCTCATTTTATTTCTTTCAATTATAATCTTCAGACTCTTTTACTTGCTTTTCTACTTTATTTTTCTTTGAAATCTCATCTCTCTTTCTCATTTTATTACTTTCAATTATGATCTTCAGACTCTTTTACTTGCTTTTCTACTTCACTTTTCTTTGAAATCTCATCTTTCTCATTTTATTACTTTCAATTATGATCTTCAGACTCTTTTACTTGCTGTTCTACTTCACTTTTCTTTGAAATCTCATCTCTCTTTCTCATTTTATTACTTTCAATTATGATCTTCAGACTCTTTTACTTGCTTTTCTACTTCACTTTTCTTTGAAATCTCATCTCTCTTTCACATTTTATTACTTTCAATTATGATCTTCAGACTCTTTTACTTCCTTTTCTACTTCACTTTTATTTGAAATCTCATCTTTCTCATTTTATTACTTTCAATTATGATCTTCAGACTCTTTTACTTGCTTTTCTACTTCACTTTTCTTTGAAATCTCATCTTTCTCATTTTATTTCTTTCAATTATAATCTTCAGACTCTTTTACTTGCTTTTCTACTTTATTTTTCTTTGAAATCTCATCTCTCTCATTTTATTACTTTTCAATTATGATCTTCAGACTCTTTTACTTCCTTTTCTACTTCACTTTTCTTTGAAATCTCATCTTTCTCATTTTATTACTTTCAATTATGATCTTCAGACTCTTTTACTTGCTTTTCTACTTCACTTTTCTTTGAAATCTCATCTTTCTCATTTTATTACTTTCAATTATGATCTTCAGACTCTTTTACTTGCTTTTCTACTTCACTTTTCTTTGAAATCTCATCTCTCTTTCTCATTTTATTACTTTCAATTATGATCTTCAGACTCTTTTACTTGCTTTTCTACTTCACTTTTCTTTGAAATCTCATCTTTCTCATTTTATTACTTTCAATTATGATCTTCAGACTCTTTTACTTCCTTTTCTACTTCACTTTTCTTTGAAATCTCATCTTTCTCATTTTATTACTTTCAATTATGATCTTCAGACTCTTTTACTTCCTTTTCTACTTCACTTTTCTTTGAAATCTCATCTTTCTCATTTTATTACTTTCAATTATGATCTTCAGACTCTTTTACTTGCTTTTCTACTTCACTTTTCTTTGAAATCTCATCTTTCTCATTTTATTACTTTCAATTATGATCTTCAGACTCTTTTACTTGCTTTTCTACTTCACTTTTCTTTGAAATCTCATCTTTCTCATTTTATTACTTTCAATTATGATCTTCAGACTCTTTTACTTGCTTTTCTACTTCACTTTTCTTTGAAATCTCATCTTTCTCATTTTATTACTTTCAATTATGATCTTCAGACTCTTTTACTTCCTTTTCTACTTCACTTTTCTTTGAAATCTCATCTTTCTCATTTTATTACTTTCAATTATGATCTTCAGACTCTTTTACTTCCTTTTCTACTTCACTTTTCTTTGAAATCTCATCTTTCTCATTTTATTACTTTCAATTATGATCTTCAGACTCTTTTACTTGCTTTTCTACTTCACTTTTCTTTTGAAATCTCATCTTTCTCATTTTATTACTTTCAATTATGATCTTCAGACTCTTTTACTTGCTTTTCTACTTCACTTTTCTTTGAAATCTCATCTTTCTCATTTTATTACTTTCAATTATGATCTTCAGACTCTTTTACTTGCTTTTCTACTTCACTTTTCTTTGAAATCTCATCTTTCTCATTTTATTTCTTTCAATTATAATCTTCAGACTCTTTTACTTGCTTTTCTACTTCACTTTTCTTTGAAATCTCATCTTTCTCATTTTATTACTTTCAATTATGATCTTCAGACTCTTTTACTTGCTGTTCTACTTCACTTTTCTTTGAAATCTCATCTTTCTCATTTTATTACTTTCAATTATGATCTTCAGACTCTTTTACTTGCTGTTCTACTTCACTTTTCTTTGAAATCTCATCTCTCTCATTTTATTACTTTCAATTATGATCTTCAGACTCTTTTACTTGCTGTTCTACTTCACTTTTCTTTGAAATCTCATCTTTCTCATTTTATTACTTTCAATTATGATCTTCAGACTCTTTTACTTGCTGTTCTACTTCACTTTTCTTTGAAATCTCATCTTTCTCATTTTATTACTTTCAATTATGATCTTCAGACTCTTTTACTTGCTTTTCTACTTCACTTTTCTTTGAAATCTCATCTTTCTCATTTTATTTCTTTCAATTATGATCTTCAGACTCTTTTACTTGCTGTTCTACTTCACTTTTCTTTGAAATCTCATCTTTCTCATTTTATTACTTTCAATTATGATCTTCAGACTCTTTTACTTGCTGTTCTACTTCACTTTTCTTTGAAATCTCATCTTTCTCATTTTATTACTTTCAATTATGATCTTCAGACTCTTTTACTTGCTTTTCTACTTCACTTTTCTTTGAAATCTCATCTTTCTCATTTTATTTCTTTCAATTATGATCTTCAGACTCTTTTACTTGCTGTTCTACTTCACTTTTCTTTGAAATCTCATCTCTCTTTCTCATTTTATTACTTTCAATTATGATCTTCAGACTCTTTTACTTGCTTTTCTACTTCACTTTTCTTTGAAATCTCATCTCTCTTTCTCATTTTATTACTTTCAATTATGATCTTCAGACTCTTTTACTTCCTTTTCTACTTCACTTTTCTTTGAAATCTCATCTTTCTCATTTTATTACTTTCAATTATGATCTTCAGACTCTTTTACTTCCTTTTCACTTCACTTTTCTTTGAAATCTCATCTTTCTCATTTTATTACTTTCAATTATGATCTTCAGACTCTTTTACTTGCTTTTCTACTTTATTTTTCTTTGAAATCTCATCTCTCTTTCTCATTTTATTACTTTCAATTATGATCTTCAGACTCTTTTACTTGCTTTTCTACTTCACTTTTCTTTGAAATCTCATCTCTCTTTCTCATTTTATTACTTTCAATTATGATCTTCAGACTCTTTTACTTCCTTTTCTACTTCACTTTTCTTTGAAATCTCATCTTTCTCATTTTATTTCTTTCAATTATAATCTTCAGACTCTTTTACTTGCTTTTCTACTTTATTTTTCTTTGAAATCTCATCTCTCTTTCTCATTTTATTACTTTCAATTATGATCTTCAGACTCTTTTACTTGCTTTTCTACTTCACTTTTCTTTGAAATCTCATCTTTCTCATTTTATTACTTTCAATTATGATCTTCAGACTCTTTTACTTGCTTTTCTACTTCACTTTTCTTTGAAATCTCATCTTTCTCATTTTATTACTTTCAATTATGATCTTCAGACTCTTTTACTTGCTTTTCTACTTCACTTTTCTTTGAAATCTCATCTCTCTTTCACATTTTATTACTTTCAATTATGATCTTCAGACTCTTTTACTTGCTGTTCTACTTCATTTTTCTTTGAAATCTCATCTTTCTCATTTTATTACTTTCAATTATGATCTTCAGACTCTTTTACTTCCTTTTCTACTTCACTTTTCTTTGAAATCTCATCTTTCTCATTTTATTACTTTCAATTATGATCTTCAGACTCTTTTACTTCCTTTTCACTTCACTTTTATTTGAAATCTCATCTTTCTCATTTTATTACTTTCAATTATGATCTTCAGACTCTTTTACTTGCTTTTCTACTTTATTTTTCTTTGAAATCTCATCTCTCTTTCTCATTTTATTACTTTCAATTATGATCTTCAGACTCTTTTACTTCCTTTTCTACTTCACTTTTCTTTGAAATCTCATCTCTCTTTCTCATTTTATTACTTTCAATTATGATCTTCAGACTCTTTTACTTCCTTTTCTACTTCACTTTTCTTTGAAATCTCATCTTTCTCATTTTATTTCTTTCAATTATAATCTTCAGACTCTTTTACTTGCTTTTCTACTTTATTTTTCTTTGAAATCTCTCTTTCTCATTTTATTACTTTCAATTATGATCTTCAGACTCTTTTACTTGCTTTTCTACTTCACTTTTCTTTGAAATCTCATCTTTCTCATTTTATTACTTTCAATTATGATCTTCAGACTCTTTTACTTGCTTTTCTACTTCACTTTTTCTTTGAAATCTCATCTTTCTCATTTTATTACTTTCAATTATGATCTTCAGACTCTTTTACTTGCTTTTCTACTTCACTTTTCTTTGAAATCTCATCTTTCTCATTTTATTACTTTCAATTATGATCTTCAGACTCTTTTACTTCCTTTTCTACTTCACTTTTCTTTGAAATCTCATCTTTCTCATTTTATTACTTTCAATTATGATCTTCAGACTCTTTTACTTCCTTTTCTACTTCACTTTTCTTTGAAATCTCATCTTTCTCATTTTATTACTTTCAATTATGATCTTCAGACTCTTTTACTTGCTTTTCTACTTCACTTTTCTTTGAAATCTCATCTTTCTCATTTTATTACTTTCAATTATGATCTTCAGACTCTTTTACTTCCTTTTCTACTTCACTTTTCTTTGAAATCTCATCTTTCTCATTTTATTACTTTCAATTATGATCTTCAGACTCTTTTACTTCCTTTTCTACTTCACTTTTCTTTGAAATCTCATCTCTCTTTCTCATTTTATTACTTTCAATTATGATCTTCAGACTCTTTTACTTCCTTTTCTACTTCACTTTTCTTTGAAATCTCATCTTTCTCATTTTATTACTTTCAATTATGATCTTCAGACTCTTTTACTTCCTTTTCTACTTCACTTTTCTTTGAAATCTCATCTTTCTCATTTTATTACTTTCAATTATGATCTTCAGACTCTTTTACTTCCTTTTCACTTCACTTTTATTTGAAATCTCATCTTTCTCATTTTATTACTTTCAATTATGATCTTCAGACTCTTTTACTTGCTTTTCTACTTCACTTTTCTTTGAAATCTCATCTTTCTCATTTTATTACTTTCAATTATGATCTTCAGACTCTTTTACTTGCTTTTCTACTTCACTTTTCTTTGAAATCTCATCTTTCTCATTTTATTACTTTCAATTATGATCTTCAGACTCTTTTACTTCCTTTTCTACTTCACTTTTCTTTGAAATCTCATCTTTCTCATTTTATTACTTTCAATTATGATCTTCAGACTCTTTTACTTCCTTTTCTACTTCACTTTTCTTTGAAATCTCATCTTTCTCATTTTATTACTTTCAATTATGATCTTCAGACTCTTTTACTTCCTTTTCTACTTCACTTTTCTTTGAAATCTCATCTTTCTCATTTTATTACTTTCAATTATGATCTTCAGACTCTTTTACTTGCTGTTCTACTTCACTTTTCTTTGAAATCTCATCTCTCTTTCTCATTTTATTACTTTCAATTATGATCTTCAGACTCTTTTACTTCCTTTTCTACTTCACTTTTCTTTGAAATCTCATCTTTCTCATTTTATTACTTTCAATTATGATCTTCAGACTCTTTTACTTCCTTTTCACTTCACTTTTCTTTGAAATCTCATCTTTCTCATTTTATACTTTCAATTATGATCTTCAGACTCTTTTACTTGCTTTTCTACTTCACTTTTCTTTGAAATCTCATCTTTCTCATTTTATTACTTTCAATTATGATCTTCAGACTCTTTTTACTTGCTGTTCTACTTCACTTTTCTTTGAAATCTCATCTTTCTCATTTTATTTCTTTCAATTATGATCTTCAGACTCTTTTACTTGCTTTTCTACTTCACTTTTCTTTGAAATCTCATCTTTCTCATTTTATTACTTTCAATTATGATCTTCAGACTCTTTTACTTCCTTTTCACTTCACTTTTCTTTGAAATCTCATCTTTCTCATTTTATTACTTTCAATTATGATCTTCAGACTCTTTTACTTCCTTTTCTACTTCACTTTTCTTTGAAATCTCATCTTTCTCATTTTATTACTTTCAATTATGATCTTCAGACTCTTTTACTTCCTTTTCTACTTCACTTTTCTTTGAAATCTCATCTTTCTCATTTTATTACTTTCAATTATGATCTTCAGACTCTTTTACTTCCTTTTCTACTTCACTTTTCTTTGAAATCTCATCTTTCTCATTTTATTACTTTCAATTATGATCTTCAGACTCTTTTACTTGCTGTTCTACTTCACTTTTCTTTGAAATCTCATCTTTCTCATTTTATTACTTTCAATTATGATCTTCAGACTCTTTTACTTCCTTTTCTACTTCACTTTTCTTTGAAATCTCATCTTTCTCATTTTATTACTTTCAATTATGATCTTCAGACTCTTTTACTTCCTTTTCTACTTCACTTTTCTTTGAAATCTCATCTTTCTCATTTTATTTCTTTCAATTATGATCTTCAGACTCTTTTACTTGCTGTTCTACTTCACTTTTCTTTGAAATCTCATCTCTCTTTCTCATTTTATTACTTTCAATTATGATCTTCAGACTCTTTTACTTGCTTTTCTACTTCACTTTTCTTTGAAATCTCATCTCTCTTTCACATTTTATTACTTTCAATTATGATCTTCAGACTCTTTTACTTGCTGTTCTACTTCATTTTTCTTTGAAATCTCATCTTTCTCATTTTATTACTTTCAATTATGATCTTCAGACTCTTTTACTTCCTTTTCTACTTCACTTTTCTTTGAAATCTCATCTTTCTCATTTTATTACTTTCAATTATGATCTTCAGACTCTTTTACTTCCTTTTCACTTCACTTTTCTTTGAAATCTCATCTTTCTCATTTTATTACTTTCAATTATGATCTTCAGACTCTTTTACTTGCTTTTCTACTTCACTTTTCTTTGAAATCTCATCTCTCTTTCTCATTTTATTACTTTCAATTATGATCTTCAGACTCTTTTACTTCCTTTTCACTTCACTTTTCTTTGAAATCTCATCTTTCTCATTTTATTACTTTCAATTATGATCTTCAGACTCTTTTACTTCCTTTTCTACTTCACTTTTCTTTGAAATCTCATCTTTCTCATTTTATTACTTTCAATTATGATCTTCAGACTCTTTTACTTCCTTTTCACTTCACTTTTCTTTGAAATCTCATCTTTCTCATTTTATTACTTTCAATTATGATCTTCAGACTCTTTTACTTGCTTTTCTACTTTATTTTTCTTTGAAATCTCATCTCTCTTTCTCATTTTATTACTTTCAATTATGATCTTCAGACTCTTTTACTTGCTTTTCTACTTCACTTTTCTTTGAAATCTCATCTTTCTCATTTTATTACTTTCAATTATGATCTTCAGACTCTTTTACTTGCTTTTCTACTTCACTTTTCTTTGAAATCTCATCTTTCTCATTTTATTACTTTCAATTATGATCTTCAGACTCTTTTACTTGCTTTTCTACTTCACTTTTCTTTGAAATCTCATCTCTCTTTCTCACTTTATTACTTTCAATTATGATCTTCAGACTCTTTTACTTCCTTTTCTACTTCACTTTTCTTTGAAATCTCATCTCTCTTTCACATTTTATTACTTTCAATTATGATCTTCAGACTCTTTTACTTGCTGTTCTACTTCACTTTTCTTTGAAATCTCATCTTTCTCATTTTATTACTTTCAATTATGATCTTCAGACTCTTTTACTTGCTTTTCTACTTCACTTTTCTTTGAAATCTCATCTTTCTCATTTTATTACTTTCAATTATGATCTTCAGACTCTTTTACTTCCTTTTCTACTTCACTTTTCTTTGAAATCTCATCTTTCTCATTTTATTACTTTCAATTATGATCTTCAGACTCTTTTACTTGCTTTTCTACTTCACTTTTCTTTGAAATCTCATCTTTCTCATTTTATTACTTTCAATTATGATCTTCAGACTCTTTTACTTCCTTTTCTACTTCACTTTTCTTTGAAATCTCATCTCTCTTTCACATTTTATTACTTTCAATTATGATCTTCAGACTCTTTTACTTGCTGTTCTACTTCATTTTTCTTTGAAATCTCATCTTTCTCATTTTATTACTTTCAATTATGATCTTCAGACTCTTTTACTTCCTTTTCTACTTCACTTTTCTTTGAAATCTCATCTTTCTCATTTTATTACTTTCAATTATGATCTTCAGACTCTTTTACTTCCTTTTCACTTCACTTTTATTTGAAATCTCATCTTTCTCATTTTATTACTTTCAATTATGATCTTCAGACTCTTTTACTTGCTTTTCTACTTTATTTTTCTTTGAAATCTCATCTCTCTTTCTCATTTTATTTCTTTCAATTATAATCTTCAGACTCTTTTACTTGCTTTTCTACTTTATTTTTCTTTGAAATCTCATCTCTCTTTCTCATTTTATTACTTTCAATTATGATCTTCAGACTCTTTTACTTGCTTTTCTACTTCACTTTTCTTTGAAATCTCATCTTTCTCATTTTATTACTTTCAATTATGATCTTCAGACTCTTTTACTTGCTTTTCTACTTCACTTTTCTTTGAAATCTCATCTTTCTCATTTTATTACTTTCAATTATGATCTTCAGACTCTTTTACTTGCTGTTCTACTTCACTTTTCTTTGAAATCTCATCTTTCTCATTTTATTACTTTCAATTATGATCTTCAGACTCTTTTACTTCCTTTTCTACTTCACTTTTCTTTGAAATCTCATCTCTCTTTCACATTTTATTACTTTCAATTATGATCTTCAGACTCTTTTACTTGCTGTTCTACTTCACTTTTCTTTGAAATCTCATCTTTCTCATTTTATTACTTTCAATTATGATCTTCAGACTCTTTTACTTGCTTTTCTACTTCACTTTTCTTTGAAATCTCATCTTTCTCATTTTATTACTTTCAATTATGATCTTCAGACTCTTTTACTTCCTTTTCTACTTCACTTTTCTTTGAAATCTCATCTTTCTCATTTTATTACTTTCAATTATGATCTTCAGACTCTTTTACTTGCTTTTCTACTTCACTTTTCTTTGAAATCTCATCTTTCTCATTTTATTACTTTCAATTATGATCTTCAGACTCTTTTACTTCCTTTTCTACTTCACTTTTCTTTGAAATCTCATCTCTCTTTCACATTTTATTACTTTCAATTATGATCTTCAGACTCTTTTACTTGCTGTTCTACTTCATTTTTCTTTGAAATCTCATCTTTCTCATTTTATTACTTTCAATTATGATCTTCAGACTCTTTTACTTCCTTTTCTACTTCACTTTTCTTTGAAATCTCATCTTTCTCATTTTATTACTTTCAATTATGATCTTCAGACTCTTTTACTTCCTTTTCACTTCACTTTTATTTGAAATCTCATCTTTCTCATTTTATTACTTTCAATTATGATCTTCAGACTCTTTTACTTGCTTTTCTACTTTATTTTTCTTTGAAATCTCATCTCTCTTTCTCATTTTATTTCTTTCAATTATAATCTTCAGACTCTTTTACTTGCTTTTCTACTTTATTTTTCTTTGAAATCTCATCTCTCTTTCTCATTTTATTACTTTCAATTATGATCTTCAGACTCTTTTACTTGCTTTTCTACTTCACTTTTCTTTGAAATCTCATCTTTCTCATTTTATTACTTTCAATTATGATCTTCAGACTCTTTTACTTGCTTTTCTACTTCACTTTTCTTTGAAATCTCATCTTTCTCATTTTATTACTTTCAATTATGATCTTCAGACTCTTTTACTTGCTGTTCTACTTCACTTTTCTTTGAAATCTCATCTTTCTCATTTTATTACTTTCAATTATGATCTTCAGACTCTTTTACTTCCTTTTCTACTTCACTTTTCTTTGAAATCTCATCTTTCTCATTTTATTACTTTCAATTATGATCTTCAGACTCTTTTACTTCCTTTTCACTTCACTTTTATTTGAAATCTCATCTTTCTCATTTTATTACTTTCAATTATGATCTTCAGACTCTTTTACTTGCTTTTCTACTTCACTTTTCTTTGAAATCTCATCTTTCTCATTTTATTACTTTCAATTATGATCTTCAGACTCTTTTACTTGCTTTTCTACTTCACTTTTCTTTGAAATCTCATCTTTCTCATTTTATTACTTTCAATTATGATCTTCAGACTCTTTTACTTGCTTTTCTACTTCACTTTTCTTTGAAATCTCATCTTTCTCATTTTATTACTTTCAATTATGATCTTCAGACTCTTTTACTTCCTTTTCTACTTCACTTTTCTTTGAAATCTCATCTTTCTCATTTTATTACTTTCAATTATGATCTTCAGACTCTTTTACTTCCTTTTCTACTTCACTTTTCTTTGAAATCTCATCTTTCTCATTTTATTACTTTCAATTATGATCTTCAGACTCTTTTACTTGCTGTTCTACTTCACTTTTCTTTGAAATCTCATCTCTCTTTCTCATTTTATTACTTTCAATTATGATCTTCAGACTCTTTTACTTCCTTTTCTACTTCACTTTTCTTTGAAATCTCATCTTTCTCATTTTATTACTTTCAATTATGATCTTCAGACTCTTTTACTTCCTTTTCACTTCACTTTTCTTTGAAATCTCATCTTTCTCATTTTATTACTTTCAATTATGATCTTCAGACTCTTTTACTTGCTTTTCTAC
>CAMPDV010005272.1:0-26040 GCA_946699065.1 Loxodes magnus
ATTTTTAGATTACTCAAGATTAAATAAAATTTAAGTTTTAACTATTTTTTAGATTACTCAAGATTAAATAAAATTTAAGTTTTAACTATTTTTAGATTACTCAAGATTAAATAAAATTTAAATCAAACTATTTTTAGATTACTCAAGATTAAATAAAATTTAAGTTTTAACTATTTTTAGATTACTCAAGATTAAATAAAATTTAAGTTTTAAATATTTTTAGATTACTCAAGATTAAATAAAATTTAAGTTTTAACTATTTTTAGATTACTCAAGATTAAATAAAATTTAAGTTTTAACTATTTTTAGATTACTCAAGATTAAATAAAATTTAAATCAAACTATTTTTAGATTACTCAAGATTAAATAAAATTTAAGTTTTAACTATTTTTAGATTACTCAAGATTAAATAAAATGAAAGTTTTAACTATTTTTAGATTACTCAAGATTAAATAAAATTTAAATCAAACTATTTTTAGATCACTCAAGATTAAATAAAATTTAAGTTTTAACTATTTTTAGATTACTCAAGATTAAATAAAATTTAAATCAAACTATTTTTAGATTACTCAAGATTAAATAAAATTTAAGTTTTAACTATTTTTAGATTACTCAAGATTAAATAAAATTTAAGTTTTAAATATTTTTAGATTACTCAAGATTAAATAAAATTTAAGTTTTAACTATTTTTAGATTACTCAAGATTAAATAAAATTTAAGTTTTAACTATTTTTAGATTACTCAAGATTAAATAAAATTTAAATCAAACTATTTTTAGATTACTCAAGATTAAATAAAATTTAAGTTTTAACTATTTTTAGATTACTCAAGATTAAATAAAATGAAAGTTTTAACTATTTTTAGATTACTCAAGATTAAATAAAATTTAAATCAAACTATTTTTAGATTACTCAAGATTAAATAAAATTTAAGTTTTAACTATTTTTAGATTACTCAAGATTAAATAAAATTTAAATCAAACTATTTTTAGATTACTCAAGATTAAATAAAATTTAAGTTTTAACTATTTTTAGATCACTCAAGATTAAATAAAATTTAAGTTTTAACTATTTTTAGATTACTCAAGATTAAATAAAATTTAAGTTTTAACTATTTTTAGATTACTCAAGATTAAATAAAATTTAAGTTTTAACTATTTTAGATTACTCAAGATTAAATAAAATTTAAGTTTTAACTATTTTTAGATTACTCAAGATTAAATAAAATTTAAGTTTTAACTATTTTTAGATTACTCAAGATTAAATAAAATTTAAGTTTTAACTATTTTTAGATTACTCAAGATTAAATAAAATTAAAGTTTTAACTATTTTTAGATTACTCAAGATTAAATAAAATTAAGTTTTAACTATTTTTAGATTACTCAAGATTAAATAAATGAAAGTTTTAACTATTTTTAGATTACTCAAGATTAAATAAAATTTAAGTTTTAACTATTTTTAGATTACTCAAGATTAATAAAATTAAAGTTTTAACTATTTTTAGATTACTCAAGATTAAATAAAGTTTAAGTTTTAACTATTTTTTAGAATTAATCAAGATTAAATAAAATTTAAGTTTTAACTATTTTTAGATCACTCAAGATTAAATAAAATTAAAGTTTTAACTATTTTTAGATTACTCAAGATTAAATAAAATGAAAGTTTTAACTATTTTTAGATTACTCAAGATTAAATAAAATTTAAGTTTTAACTATTTTTAGATTACTCAAGATTAAATAAAATTAAAGTTTTAACTATTTTTAGATTACTCAAGATTAAATAAAATTAAAGTTTTAACTATTTTTAGATTACTCAAGATTAAATAAAATGAAAGTTTTAACTATTTTTAGATTACTCAAGATTAAATAAAATTTAAGTTTTAACTATTTTTAGATTACTCAAGATTAATAAAATTAAAGTTTTAACTATTTTTAGATTACTCAAGATTAAATAAAATTAAAGTTTTAACTATTTTTAGATTACTCAAGATTAAATAAAATTAAAGTTTTAACTATTTTTAGATTACTCAAGATTAAATAAAATTTAAGTTTTAAATATTTTTAGATTACTCAAGATTAAATAAAATTTAAGTTTTAACTATTTTTAGATTACTCAAGATTAAATAAAATTAAAGTTTTAACTATTTTTAGATTACTCAAGATTAAATAAAATTTAAGTTTTAACTATTTTTAGATTACTCAAGATTAAATAAAATTTAAGTTTTAACTATTTTTAGATTACTCAAGATTAAATAAAATTTAAATCTAACAATTTTGAGATTACTCAAGATTAAATAAAATTTAAGTTTTAAATATTTTTAGATTACTCAAGATTAAATAAAATTTAAGTTTTAACTATTTTTAGATTACTCAAGATTAAATAAAATTTAAGTTTTAACTATTTTTAGATTACTCAAGATTAAATAAAATTTAAATCAAACTATTTTTAGATCACTCAAGATTAAATAAAATTTAAGTTTTAACTATTTTTAGATTACTCAAGATTAAATAAAATTAAAGTTTTAACTATTTTTAGATTACTCAAGATTAAATAAAATTTAAGTTTTAACTATTTTTAGATTACTCAAGATTAAATAAAATTAAAGTTTTAACTATTTTTAGATTACTCAAGATTAAATAAAATTTAAATCAAACTATTTTTAGATTACTCAAGATTAAATAAAATTTAAGTTTTAACTATTTTTAGATTACTCAAGATTAAATAAAATGAAAGTTTTAACTATTTTTAGATTACTCAAGATTAAATAAAATTTAAATCAAACTATTTTTAGATTACTCAAGATTAAATAAAATTTAAGTTTTAACTATTTTTAGATTACTCAAGATTAAATAAAATTTAAATCAAACTATTTTTAGATTACTCAAGATTAAATAAAATTTAAGTTTTAACTATTTTTAGATCACTCAAGATTAAATAAAATTAAAGTTTTAACTATTTTTAGATTACTCAAGATTAAATAAAATTTAAATCAAACTATTTTTAGATTGCTCAAGATTAAATAAAATTAAAGTTTTAACTATTTTTAGATTACTCAAGATTAAATAAAATTTAAATCAAACTATTTTTAGATTACTCAAGATTAAATAAAATTAAAGTTTTAACTATTTTTAGATTACTCAAGATTAAATAAAGTTTAAGTTTTAACTATTTTTAGATTACTCAAGATTAAATAAAATTAAAGTTTTAACTATTTTTAGATTACTCAAGATTAAATAAAGTTTAAGTTTTAACTATTTTTAGATTACTCAAGATTAAATAAAATTAAAGTTTTAACTATTTTTAGATTACTCAAGATTAAATAAAATTTAAGTTTTAACTATTTTTAGATCACTCAAGATTAAATAAAATTAAAGTTTTAACTATTTTTAGATTACTCAAGATTAAATAAAATGAAAGTTTTAACTATTTTTAGATTACTCAAGATTAAATAAAGTTTAAATCTAATTATTTTTAGATTACTCAAGATTAAATAAAATTAAAGTTTTAACTATTTTTAGATTACTCAAGATTAAATAAAATTAAAGTTTTAACTATTTTTAGATTACTCAAGATTAAATAAATTTAAGTTTTAACTATTTTTAGATTACTCAAGATTAAATAAAATTTAAGTTTTAAATATTTTTAGATTACTCAAGATTAAATAAAATTAAAGTTTTAACTATTTTTAGATTACTCAAGATTAAATAAAATTTAAGTTTTAACTATTTTTAGATTACTCAAGATTAAATAAAATTAAAGTTTTAACTATTTTTAGATTACTCAAGATTAAATAAAATTTAAGTTTTAACTATTTTTAGATTACTCAAGATTAAATAAAATTTAAGTTTTAACTATTTTTAGATTACTCAAGATTAAATAAAATGAAAGTTTTAACTATTTTTAGATTACTCAAGATTAAATAAAGTTTAAATCTAATTATTTTTAGATTACTCAAGATTAAATAAAATTTAAGTTTTAACTATTTTTAGATTACTCAAGATTAAATAAAATTAAAGTTTTAACTATTTTTAGATTACTCAAGATTAAATAAAATTTAAGTTTTAACTATTTTTAGATTACTCAAGATTAAATAAAATTTAAATCAAACTATTTTTAGATTACTCAAGATTAAATAAAATTTAAGTTTTAACTATTTTTAGATTACTCAAGATTAAATAAAATGAAAGTTTTAACTATTTTTAGATTACTCAAGATTAAATAAAGTTTAAATCTAATTATTTTTAGATTACTCAAGATTAAATAAAATTAAAGTTTTAACTATTTTTAGATTACTCAAGATTAAATAAAATTTAAGTTTTAACTATTTTTAGATTACTCAAGATTAAATAAAATTTAAATCTAACAATTTTTAGATTACTCAAGATTAAATAAAATTTAAGTTTTAAATATTTTTAGATTACTCAAGATTAAATAAAAGTTAAAGTTTTAACTATTTTTAGATTACTCAAGATTAAATAAAATTTAAGTTTTAACTATTTTTAGATTACTCAAGATTAAATAAAATTAAAGTTTTAACTATTTTTAGATTACTCAAGATTAAATAAAATTAAAGTTTTAACTATTTTTAGATTACTCAAGATTAACCAAAATTCAAGTTTTAACTATTTTTAGATTGCTCAAGATTAAATAAAGTTTAAGTTTTAACTATTTTTAGATTACTCAAGATTAAATAAAATTTAAGTTTTAACTATTTTTAGATTACTCAAGATTAAATAAAATTTAAATCAAACTATTTTTAGATTACTCAAGATTAAATAATATTTAAGTTTTAACTATTTTTAGATTACTCAAGATTAAATAAAATGAAAGTTTTAACTATTTTTAGATTACTCAAGATTAAATAAAATTTAAATCAAACTATTTTTAGATCACTCAAGATTAAATAAAATTTAAGTTTTAACTATTTTTAGATTACTCAAGATTAAATAAAATTTAAATCAAACTATTTTTAGATTACTCAAGATTAAATAAAATTTAAATCAAACTATTTTTAGATTACTCAAGATTAAATAAAATTTAAATCAAACTATTTTTAGATTACTCAAGATTAAATAAAATTAAAGTTTTAACTATTTTTAGATTACTCAAGATTAAATAATATTTAAGTTTTAACTATTTTTAGATCACTCAAGATTAAATAAAATTTAAGTTTTAACTATTTTTAGATTACTCAAGATTAAATAATATTTAAGTTTTAACTATTTTTAGATCACTCAAGATTAAATAAAATTTAAGTTTTAACTATTTTTAGATTACTCAAGATTAACTAAAATTTAAGTTTTAACTATTTTTAGATTACTCAAGATTAAATAAAATTTAAGTTTTAACTATTTTTAGATTACTCAAGATTAAATAAAATTTAAGTTTTAACTATTTTTAGATTACTCAAGATTAAATAAAATTTAAGTTTTAACTATTTTTAGATTACTCAAGATTAAATAAAATTAAAGTTTTAACTATTTTTAGATTACTCAAGATTAACTAAAATTTAAGTTTTAACTATTTTTAGATTACTCAAGATTAAATAAAATTAAAGTTTTAACTATTTTTAGATTACTCAAGATTAAATAAAATTTAAGTTTTAACTATTTTTAGATTACTCAAGATTAAATAAAATTAAAGTTTTAACTATTTTTAGATTACTCAAGATTAAATAAAATTTAAGTTTTAACTATTTTTAGATTACTCAAGATTAAATAAAGTTTAAGTTTTAACTATTTTTAGATTACTCAAGATTAAATAAAATTTAAGTTTTAACTATTTTTAGATTACTCAAGATTAAATAAAATTTAAATCAAACTATTTTTAGATTACTCAAGATTAAATAAAATTAAAGTTTTAACTATTTTTAGATTACTCAAGATTAACCAAAATTCAAGTTTTAACTATTTTTAGATTGCTCAAGATTAAATAAAATTTAAATCAAACTATTTTTAGATTACTCAAGATTAAATAAAATTAAAGTTTTAACTATTTTTAGATTACTCAAGATTAAATAAAGTTTAAGTTTTAACTATTTTTAGATTACTCAAGATTAAATAAAATTAAAGTTTTAACTATTTTTAGATTACTCAAGATTAAATAAAATTTAAGTTTTAACTATTTTTAGATTACTCAAGATTAAATAAAATTTAAGTTTTAACTATTTTTAGATTACTCAAGATTAAATAAAATTTAAGTTTTAACTATTTTTAGATTACTCAAGATTAAATAAAATTTAAGTTTTAACTATTTTTAGATTACTCAAGATTAATAAAATTAAAGTTTTAACTATTTTTAGATTACTCAAGATTAAATAAAATTAAAGTTTTAACTATTTTTAGATTGCTCAAGATTAAATAAAATTAAAGTTTTAACTATTTTTAGATTACTCAAGATTAAATAAAATTTAAGTTTTAACTATTTTTAGATTACTCAAGATTAAATAATATTTAAGTTTTAACTATTTTTAGATTACTCAAGATTAAATAAAATTAAAGTTTTAACTATTTTTAGATTGCTCAAGATTAAATAAAATTTAAGTTTTAACTATTTTTAGATTACTCAAGATTAAATAAAATTAAAGTTTTAACTATTTTTAGATTGCTCAAGATTAAATAAAATTTAAGTTTTAACTATTTTTAGATTACTCAAGATTAAATAAAATTTAAGTTTTAACTATTTTTAGATTACTCAAGATTAAATAAAATTTAAGTTTTAACTATTTTTAGATTACTCAAGATTAAATAAAATTAAAGTTTTAACTATTTTTAGATTACTCAAGATTAAATAAAGTTTAAGTTTTAACTATTTTTAGATTACTCAAGATTAAATAAAATTTAAGTTTTAACTATTTTTAGATTACTCAAGATTAAATAAAGTTTAAGTTTTAACTATTTTTAGATTACTCAAGATTAAATAAAATTTAAGTTTTAACTATTTTTAGATTACTCAAGATTAAATAAAATTAAAGTTTTAACTATTTTTAGATTACTCAAGATTAACTAAAATTTAAGTTTTAACTATTTTTAGATTACTCAAGATTAAATAAAATTAAAGTTTTAACTATTTTTAGATTACTCAAGATTAAATAAAATTTAAGTTTTAACTATTTTTAGATTACTCAAGATTAAATAAAATTAAAGTTTTAACTATTTTTAGATTACTCAAGATTAATAAAATTAAAGTTTTAACTATTTTTAGATTACTCAAGATTAAATAAAATTTAAGTTTTAACTATTTTTAGATCACTCAAGATTAAATAAAATTAAAGTTTTAACTATTTTTAGATTACTCAAGATTAAATAAAATTTAAATCTTATTATTTTTAGATTACTCAAGATTAAATAAAATTTAAGTTTTAACTATTTTTAGATTACTCAAGATTAAATAAAATTTAAGTTTTAACTATTTTTAGATTACTCAAGATTAAATAATATTTAAGTTTTAACTATTTTTAGATTACTCAAGATTAAATAAAATTAAAGTTTTAACTATTTTTAGATTACTCAAGATTAAATAATATTTAAGTTTTAACTATTTTTAGATTACTCAAGATTAAATAAAATTAAAGTTTTAACTATTTTTAGATTGCTCAAGATTAAATAAAATTTAAGTTTTAACTATTTTTAGATTACTCAAGATTAAATAAAATTTAAGTTTTAACTATTTTTAGATTACTCAAGATTAAATAATATTTAAGTTTTAACTATTTTTAGATTACTCAAGATTAAATAAAATTTAAGTTTTAACTATTTTTAGATTACTCAAGATTAAATAAAATTAAAGTTTTAACTATTTTTAGATTACTCAAGATTAAATAAAATTAAAGTTTTAACTATTTTTAGATTACTCAAGATTAAATAAAATTTAAGTTTTAACTATTTTTAGATTACTCAAGATTAAATAAAATTAAAGTTTTAACTATTTTTAGATTACTCAAGATTAAATAAAATTAAAGTTTTAACTATTTTTAGATTACTCAAGATTAAATAAAATTTAAATCAAACTATTTTTAGATTACTCAAGATTAAATAAAATTTAAGTTTTAACTATTTTTAGATTACTCAAGATTAAATAAAATTTAAATCAAACTATTTTTAGATTACTCAAGATTAAATAAAATTTAAGTTTTAACTATTTTTAGATTACTCAAGATTAAATAAAATTAAAGTTTTAACTATTTTTAGATTACTCAAGATTAAATAAAATTTAAGTTTTAACTATTTTTAGATTACTCAAGATTAAATAAAATTTAAATCAAACTATTTTTAGATTACTCAAGATTAAATAAAATTTAAGTTTTAACTATTTTTAGATTACTCAAGATTAAATAAAATTTAAGTTTTAACTATTTTTAGATTACTCAAGATTAAATAAAATTTAAGTTTTAACTATTTTTAGATTACTCAAGATTAAATAAAATTAAAGTTTTAACTATTTTTAGATTACTCAAGATTAAATAAAATTTAAGTTTTAACTATTTTTAGATTACTCAAGATTAAATAAAATTTAAGTTTTAACTATTTTTAGATTACTCAAGATTAAATAAAATTAAAGTTTTAACTATTTTTAGATTACTCAAGATTAAATAAAGTTTAAGTTTTAACTATTTTTAGATTACTCAAGATTAAATAAAATTTAAGTTTTAACTATTTTTAGATTACTCAAGATTAAATAAAATTTAAGTTTTAACTATTTTTAGATTACTCAAGATTAAATAAAATTTAAGTTTTAACTATTTTTAGATTACTCAAGATTAAATAATATTTAAGTTTTAACTATTTTTAGATCACTCAGGATTAAATAAAATTAAAGTTTTAACTATTTTTAGATTACTCAAGATTAAATAATATTTAAATCAAACTATTTTTAGATTACTCAAGATTAAATAAAATTTAAGTTTTAACTATTTTTAGATTACTCAAGATTAAATAAAATTTAAGTTTTAACTATTTTTAGATTACTCAAGATTAAATAAAATTTAAGTTTTAACTATTTTTAGATCACTCAAGATTAAATAAAATTAAAGTTTTAACTATTTTTAGATTACTCAAGATTAAATAAAATTTAAGTTTTAACTATTTTTAGATTACTCAAGATTAAATAAAATGAAAGTTTTAACTATTTTTAGATTACTCAAGATTAAATAAAATTTAAGTTTTAACTATTTTTAGATTACTCAAGATTAAATAAAATTTAAGTTTTAACTATTTTTAGATTACTCAAGATTAATAAAATTAAAGTTTTAACTATTTTTAGATTACTCAAGATTAAATAATATTTAAATCAAACTATTTTTAGATTACTCAAGATTAAATAAAGTTTAAGTTTTAACTATTTTTAGATTACTCAAGATTAAATAAAATTTAAGTTTTAACTATTTTTAGATTACTCAAGATTAAATAAAGTTTAAGTTTTAACTATTTTTAGATTACTCAAGATTAAATAAAATTTAAGTTTTAACTATTTTTAGATTACTCAAGATTAAATAAAATTAAAGTTTTAACTATTTTTAGATTACTCAAGATTAAATAAAATTAAAGTTTTAACTATTTTTAGATTACTCAAGATTAACTAAAATTTAAGTTTTAACTATTTTTAGATTACTCAAGATTAAATAAAATTAAAGTTTTAACTATTTTTAGATTACTCAAGATTAAATAAAATTTAAGTTTTAACTATTTTTAGATTACTCAAGATTAAATAAAATTAAAGTTTTAACTATTTTTAGATTACTCAAGATTAATAAAATTAAAGTTTTAACTATTTTTAGATTACTCAAGATTAAATAAAATTTAAGTTTTAACTATTTTTAGATCACTCAAGATTAAATAAAATTAAAGTTTTAACTATTTTTAGATTACTCAAGATTAAATAAAATTTAAATCTTATTATTTTTAGATTACTCAAGATTAAATAAAATTTAAGTTTTAACTATTTTTAGATTACTCAAGATTAAATAAAATTTAAGTTTTAACTATTTTTAGATTACTCAAGATTAAATAAAATTTAAGTTTTAACTATTTTTAGATTACTCAAGATTAAATAAAATTAAAGTTTTAACTATTTTTAGATTACTCAAGATTAAATAAAATTAAAGTTTTAACTATTTTTAGATTACTCAAGATTAAATAAAATTAAAGTTTTAACTATTTTTAGATTACTCAAGATTAAATAAAATTTAAGTTTTAACTATTTTTAGATTACTCAAGATTAAATAAAATTAAAGTTTTAACTATTTTTAGATTACTTAAGATTAAATAAAATTAAAGTTTTAACTATTTTTAGATTACTCAAGATTAAATAAAATTTAAGTTTTAACTATTTTTAGATTACTCAAGATTAAATAAAATTTAAGTTTTAACTATTTTTAGATTACTCAAGATTAAATAAAATTAAAGTTTTAACTATTTTTAGATTACTCAAGATTAAATAAAATTTAAGTTTTAACTATTTTTAGATTACTCAAGATTAAATAAAATTTAAGTTTTAACTATTTTTAGATTACTCAAGATTAAATAAAATTTAAGTTTTAACTATTTTTAGATTACTCAAGATTAAATAAAATTTAAGTTTTAACTATTTTTAGATTACTCAAGATTAAATAATATTTAAGTTTTAACTATTTTTAGATTACTCAAGATTAAATAAAATTAAAGTTTTAACTATTTTTAGATTGCTCAAGATTAAATAAAATTTAAGTTTTAACTATTTTTAGATTACTCAAGATTAAATAAAATTTAAGTTTTAACTATTTTTAGATTACTCAAGATTAAATAATATTTAAGTTTTAACTATTTTTAGATTACTCAAGATTAAATAATATTTAAATCAAACTATTTTTAGATTACTCAAGATTAAATAAAATTTAAGTTTTAACTATTTTTAGATTACTCAAGATTAAATAAAATTTAAGTTTTAACTATTTTTAGATTACTCAAGATTAAATAAAATTTAAGTTTTAACTATTTTTAGATCACTCAAGATTAAATAAAATTAAAGTTTTAACTATTTTTAGATTACTCAAGATTAAATAAAATTTAAGTTTTAACTATTTTTAGATTACTCAAGATTAAATAAAATTAAAGTTTTAACTATTTTTAGATTACTCAAGATTAAATAAAATTTAAATCATTCTATTTTTAGATTACTCAAGATTAAATAAAATTTAAATCAAACTATTTTTAGATTACTCAAGATTAAATAAAATTTAAGTTTTAACTATTTTTAGATTACTCAAGATTAAATAATATTTAAATCAAACTATTTTTAGATTACTCAAGATTAAATAAAATTTAAGTTTTAACTATTTTTAGATTACTCAAGATTAAATAAAATTTAAGTTTTAACTATTTTTAGATTACTCAAGATTAAATAAAGTTTAAGTTTTAACTATTTTTAGATTACTCAAGATTAAATAAAATTTAAGTTTTAACTATTTTTAGATTACTCAAGATTAAATAAAATTTAAATCAAACTATTTTTAGATTACTCAAGATTAAATAAAATTTAAGTTTTAACTATTTTTAGATTACTCAAGATTAAATAAAATTTAAATCAAACTATTTTTAGATTACTCAAGATTAAATAAAATTTAAGTTTTAACTATTTTTAGATTACTCAAGATTAAATAAAATTTAAGTTTTAACTATTTTTAGATTACTCAAGATTAAATAAAATTAAAGTTTTAACTATTTTTAGATTACTCAAGATTAAATAAAGTTTAAGTTTTAACTATTTTTAGATTACTCAAGATTAAATAAAATTTAAGTTTTAACTATTTTTAGATTACTCAAGATTAAATAAAATTTAAGTTTTAACTATTTTTAGATTACTCAAGATTAAATAAAATTTAAGTTTTAACTATTTTTAGATTACTCAAGATTAAATAATATTTAAGTTTTAACTATTTTTAGATCACTCAGGATTAAATAAAATTAAAGTTTTAACTATTTTTAGATTACTCAAGATTAAATAATATTTAAATCAAACTATTTTTAGATTACTCAAGATTAAATAAAATTTAAGTTTTAACTATTTTTAGATTACTCAAGATTAAATAAAATTTAAGTTTTAACTATTTTTAGATTACTCAAGATTAATAAAATTTAAGTTTTAACTATTTTTAGATCACTCAAGATTAAATAAAATTAAAGTTTTAACTATTTTTAGATTACTCAAGATTAAATAAAATTTAAGTTTTAACTATTTTTAGATTACTCAAGATTAAATAAAATTAAAGTTTTAACTATTTTTAGATTACTCAAGATTAAATAAAATTTAAGTTTTAACTATTTTTAGATTACTCAAGATTAAATAAAATTTAAGTTTTAACTATTTTTAGATTACTCAAGATTAATAAAATTAAAGTTTTAACTATTTTTAGATTACTCAAGATTAAATAAAATTTAAGTTTTAACTATTTTTAGATCACTCAAGATTAAATAAAATTAAAGTTTTAACTATTTTTAGATTACTCAAGATTAAATAAAATTAAAGTTTTAACTATTTTTAGATTACTCAAGATTAAATAAAATTAAAGTTTTAACTATTTTTAGATTACTCAAGATTAAATAAAATTAAAGTTTTAACTATTTTTAGATTACTCAAGATTAAATAAAATTAAAGTTTTAACTATTTTTAGATTACTCAAGATTAAATAAAATTAAAGTTTTAACTATTTTTAGATTACTCAAGATTAAATAAAATTTAAGTTTTAACTATTTTTAGATTACTCAAGATTAAATAAAATTTAAGTTTTAACTATTTTTAGATTACTCAAGATTAAATAAAATTTAAGTTTTAACTATTTTAGATTACTCAAGATTAAATAAAATTTAAGTTTTAACTATTTTTAGATTACTCAAGATTAAATAAAATTTAAGTTTTAACTATTTTTAGATTACTCAAGATTAAATAAAATTTAAGTTTTAACTATTTTTAGATTACTCAAGATTAAATAAAATTTAAGTTTTAACTATTTTTAGATTACTCAAGATTAAATAAAATTTAAGTTTTAACTATTTTTAGATTACTCAAGATTAAATAAAATTTAAGTTTTAACTATTTTTAGATTACTCAAGATTAAATAAAATTAAAGTTTTAACTATTTTTAGATTACTCAAGATTAAATAAAATTAAAGTTTTAACTATTTTTAGATTACTCAAGATTAAATAAAATTAAAGTTTTAACTATTTTTAGATTACTCAAGATTAAATAAAATTTAAGTTTTAACTATTTTTAGATTACTCAAGATTAAATAAAATTTAAGTTTTAACTATTTTTAGATTACTCAAGATTAAATAATATTTAAGTTTTAACTATTTTTAGATTACTCAAGATTAAATAAAATTAAAGTTTTAACTATTTTTAGATTGCTCAAGATTAAATAAAATTTAAGTTTAACTATTTTTAGATTACTCAAGATTAAATAAAATTAAAGTTTTAACTATTTTTAGATTACTCAAGATTAAATAAAATTTAAGTTTTAACTATTTTTAGATTACTCAAGATTAAATAAAATTAAAGTTTTAACTATTTTTAGATTACTCAAGATTAAATAAAATTAAAGTTTTAACTATTTTTAGATTACTCAAGATTAAATAAAATTTAAGTTTTAACTATTTTTAGATTACTCAAGATTAAATAATATTTAAGTTTTAACTATTTTTAGATTACTCAAGATTAAATAAAATTAAAGTTTTAACTATTTTTAGATTGCTCAAGATTAAATAAAATTTAAGTTTTAACTATTTTTAGATTACTCAAGATTAAATAAAATTTAAGTTTTAACTATTTTTAGATTACTCAAGATTAAATAAAATTTAAGTTTTAACTATTTTTAGATTACTCAAGATTAAATAAATTAAAGTTTTAACTATTTTTAGATTACTCAAGATTAAATAAAATTAAAGTTTTAACTATTTTTAGATTACTCAAGATTAAATAAAATTAAAGTTTTAACTATTTTTAGATTACTCAAGATTAAATAAAATTAAGTTTTAACTATTTTTAGATTACTCAAGATTAAATAAAATTAAAGTTTAACTATTTTTAGATTACTCAAGATTAAATAAAATTAAAGTTTTAACTATTTTTAGATTACTCAAGATTAAATAAAATTAAAGTTTTAACTATTTTTAGATTACTCAAGATTAAATAAAATTTAAGTTTTAACTATTTTTAGATTACTCAAGATTAAATAAAATTTAAGTTTTAACTATTTTTAGATTACTCAAGATTAAATAAAATTTAAGTTTTAACTATTTTTAGATTACTCAAGATTAAATAAAATTTAAATCAAACTATTTTTAGATTACTCAAGATTAAATAAAATTTAAGTTTTAACTATTTTTAGATTACTCAAGATTAAATAAAATTAAAGTTTTAACTATTTTAGATTACTCAAGATTAAATAAAATTTAAGTTTTAACTATTTTTAGATTACTCAAGATTAAATAAATTTAAGTTTTAACTATTTAAAACTTAAATTTTATTTAATCTTGAGTAATCTAAAAATAGTTAAAACTTAAATTTTATTTAATCTTGAGTAATCTAAAAATAGTTAAAACTTTAATTTTATTTAATCTTGAGTAATCTAAAAATAGTTAAAACTTAAATTTTATTTAATCTTGAGTAATCTAAAAATAGTTTGATTTAAATTTTATTTAATCTTGAGTAATCTAAAAATAGTTAAAACTTAAATTTATTTAATCTTGAGTAATCTAAAAATAGTTAAAACTTAAATTTTATTTAATCTTGAGTAATCTAAAAATAGTTAAAACTTAAATTTTATTTAATCTTGAGTAATCTAAAAATAGTTAAAACTTTAATTTTATTTAATCTTGAGTAATCTAAAAATAGTTAAAACTTTAATTTTATTTAATCTTGAGTAATCTAAAAATAGTTAAAACTTTAATTTTATTTAATCTTGAGTAATCTAAAAATAGTTAAAACTTAAATTTTATTTAATCTTGAGTAATCTAAAATAGTTAAAACTTTAATTTTATTTAATCTTGAGTAATCTAAAAATAGTTAAAACTTTAATTTTATTTAATCTTGAGTAATCTAAAAATAGTTAAAACTTTAATTTTATTTAATCTTGAGTAATCTAAAAATAGTTAAAACTTAAATTTTATTTAATCTTGAGTAATCTAAAAATAGTTAAAACTTAAATTTTATTTAATCTTGAGTAATCTAAAAATAGTTAAAACTTAAATTTTATTTAATCTTGAGCAATCTAAAAATAGTTAAAACTTTAATTTTATTTAATCTTGAGTAATCTAAAAATAGTTAAAACTTAAATATTATTTAATCTTGAGTAATCTAAAAATAGTTAAAACTTAAATTTTATTTAATCTTGAGTAATCTAAAAATAGTTAAAACTTTAATTTTATTTAATCTTGAGTAATCTAAAAATAGTTAAAACTTTAATTTTATTTAATCTTGAGTAATCTAAAAATAGTTAAAACTTAAATTTTATTTAATCTTGAGTAATCTAAAAATAGTTAAACTTTAATTTTATTTAATCTTGAGTAATCTAAAAATAGTTAAAACTTAAATTTTATTTAATCTTGAGCAATCTAAAAATAGTTAAAACTTTAATTTTATTTAATCTTGAGTAATCTAAAATAGTTAAAACTTAAATATTATTTAATCTTGAGTAATCTAAAAATAGTTAAAACTTAAATTTTATTTAATCTTGAGTAATCTAAAATAGTTAAAACTTAAATTTTATTT
Source organism: Loxodes magnus (assembly GCA_946699065.1). Classification (NCBI taxonomy): domain Eukaryota; phylum Ciliophora; class Karyorelictea; order Loxodida; family Loxodidae; genus Loxodes; species Loxodes magnus. Next base: position 15,742 of record CAMPDV010005272.1, read on the forward strand.
AATCTTGAGTAATCTAAAAATAGTTAAAACTTTAATTTTATTTAATCTTGAGTAATCTAAAAATAGTTAAAACTTTAATTTTATTTAATCTTGAGTAATCTAAAAATAGTTAAAACTTTAATTTTATTTAATCTTGAGTAATCTAAAAATAGTTAAAACTTAAATTTTATTTAATCTTGAGTAATCTAAAAATAGTTAAAACTTAAATTTTATTTAATCTTGAGTAATCTAAAAATAGTTAAAACTTAAATTTTATTTAATCTTGAGTAATCTAAAAATAGTTAAAACTTAAATTTTATTTAATCTTGAGTAATCTAAAAATAGTTAAAACTTAAATTTTATTTAATCTTGAGTAATCTAAAAATAGTTAAAACTTAAATTTTATTTAATCTTGAGTAATCTAAAAATAGTTAAAACTTAAATTTTATTTAATCTTGAGTAATCTAAAAATAGTTAAAACTTTAATTTTATTTAATCTTGAGTAATCTAAAAATAGTTAAAACTTAAATTTTAGTTAATCTTGAGTAATCTAAAAATAGTTAAAACTTTAATTTTATTTAATCTTGAGTAATCTAAAAATAGTTAAAACTTAAATTTTATTTAATCTTGAGTAATCTAAAAATAGTTAAAACTTAAATTTTATTTAATCTTGAGTAATCTAAAAATAGTTAAAACTTAAACTTTATTTAATCTTGAGTAATCTAAAAATAGTTAAAACTTAAATTTTATTTAATCTTGAGTAATCTAAAAATAGTTAAAACTTAAACTTTATTTAATCTTGAGTAATCTAAAAATAGTTTGATTTAAATTTTATTTAATCTTGAGTAATCTAAAAATAGTTAAAACTTTAATTTTATTAATCTTGAGTAATCTAAAAATAGTTAAAAATCTTGAGTAATCTAAATTTAATTTTTTAATCTTGAGTAATCTAAAAATAGTTAAAACTTAAATTTTATTAATCTTGAGTAATCTAAAAAATAGTTAAAACTTTAATTTTATTTAATCTTGAGTAATCTAAAAATAGTTAAAACTTAAATTTTATTTAATCTTGAGTAATCTAAAAATAGTTAAAACTTAAATTTTATTTAATCTTAAGTAAGTGATCTAAAAATAGTTAAAACTTAAATTTTATTTAATCTTGAGTAATCTAAAAATAGTTAAACTTAAATTTTATTTAATCTTGAGTAATCTAAAAATAGTTAAAACTTAAATTTTATTTAATCTTGAGTAATCTAAAAATAGTTGATTTAAATATTATTTAATCTTGAGTAATCTAAAAATAGTTAAAACTTTAATTTTATTTAATCTTGAGTGATCTAAAAATAGTTAAAACTTAAATATTATTTAATCTTGAGTAATCTAAAAATAGTTAAAACTTAAATTTTATTTAATCTTGAGTAATCTAAAAATAGTTAAAACTTAAATTTTATTTAATCTTGAGTAATCTAAAAATAGTTAAAACTTAAATTTTATTTAATCTTGAGTAATCTAAAAATAGTTAAAACTTAAACTTTATTTAATCTTGAGTAATCTAAAAATAGTTAAAACTTTAATTTTATTTAATCTTGAGTAATCTAAAAATAGTTAAAACTTAAATTTTATTTAATCTTGAGTAATCTAAAAATAGTTAAAACTTAAATTTTATTTAATCTTGAGTAATCTAAAAATAGTTAAAACTTTAATTTTATTTAATCTTGAGTAATCTAAAAATAGTTAAAACTTAAATTTTATTTAATCTTGAGTAATCTAAAAATAGTTAAAACTTAAATTTTATTTAATCTTGAGTAATCTAAAAATAGTTTGATTTAAATTTTATTTAATCTTGAGTAATCTAAAAATAGTTAAAACTTAAATTTTATTTAATTTGAGTAATCTAAAAATAGTTAAAACTTAAACTTTATTTAATCTTGAGTAATCTAAAAATAGTTAAAACTTTAATTTTATTTAATCTTGAGTAATCTAAAAATAGTTAAAACTTAAATTTTATTTAATCTTGAGTAATCTAAAAATAGTTTGATTTAAATTTTATTTAATCTTGAGTAATCTAAAAATAGTTAAAACTTAAATTTTATTTAATCTTGAGTAATCTAAAAATAATTAGATTTAAACTTTATTTAATCTTGAGTAATCTAAAAATAGTTAAAACTTTCATTTTATTTAATCTTGAGTAATCTAAAAATAGTTAAAACTTTAATTTTATTTAATCTTGAGTGATCTAAAAATAGTTAAAACTTAAATTTTATTATATCTTGAGTAATCTAAAAATAGTTAAAACTTTAATTTTATTTAATCTTGAGTAATCTAAAAATAGTTAAAACTTTAATTTTATTTAATCTTGAGTAATCTAAAAATAGTTAAAACTTAAATTTTATTTAATCTTGAGTAATCTAAAAATAGTTAAAACTTAAATATTATTTAATCTTGAGTAATCTAAAAATAGTTAAAACTTAAATTTTATTTAATCTTGAGTAATCTAAAAATAGTTAAAACTTAAATTTTATTTAATCTTGAGCAATCTAAAAATAGTTAAAACTTTAATTTTATTTAATCTTGAGTAATCTAAAAATAGTTAAAACTTTAATTTTATTTAATCTTGAGTAATCTAAAAATAGTTAAAACTTTAATTTTATTTAATCTTGAGTAATCTAAAAATAGTTAAAACTTAAATTTTATTTAATCTTGAGTAATCTAAAAATAGTTAAAACTTAAATTTTATTTAATCTTGAGTAATCTAAAAATAGTTAAAACTTAAATTTTATTTAATCTTGAGTAATCTAAAAATAATAAGATTTAAATTTTATTTAATCTTGAGTAATCTAAAAATAGTTAAAACTTAAATATTATTTAATCTTGAGTAATCTAAAAATAGTTAAAACTTTAATTTTATTTAATCTTGAGTAATCTAAAAATAGTTAAAACTTAAATATTATTTAATCTTGAGTAATCTAAAAATAGTTAAAACTTAAATTTTATTTAATCTTGAGTAATCTAAAAATAGTTAAAACTTAAATTTTATTTAATCTTGAGTAATCTAAAAATAATAAGATTTAAATTTTATTTAATCTTGAGTAATCTAAAAATAGTTAAAACTTTAATTTTATTTAATCTTGAGTGATCTAAAAATAGTTAAAACTTAAATTTTATTTAATCTTGAGTAATCTAAAAATAATAAGATTTAAATTTTATTTAATCTTGAGTAATCTAAAAATAGTTAAAACTTTAATTTTATTTAATCTTGAGTGATCTAAAAATAGTTAAAACTTAAACTTTATTTAATCTTGAGTAATCTAAAAATAGTTAAAACTTTAATTTTATTAATCTTGAGTAATCTAAAAATAGTTAAAACTTTAATTTTATTTAATCTTGAGTAATCTAAAAATAGTTAAAACTTAAATTTTATTTAATCTTGAGTAATCTAAAAATAGTTAAAACTTAAACTTTATTTAATCTTGAGTAATCTAAAAATAGTTAAAACTTAAATTTTATTTAATCTTGAGTAATCTAAAAATAGTTAAAACTTAAATTTTATTTAATCTTGAGTAATCTAAAAATAGTTAAAACTTAAATTTTATTTAATCTTGAGCAATCTAAAAATAGTTAAAACTTTAATTTTATTTAATCTTGAGTAATCTAAAAATAGTTAAAACTTAAATTTTATTTAATCTTGAGTAATCTAAAAATAGTTAAAACTTTAATTTTATTTAATCTTGAGTAATCTAAAAATAGTTAAAACTTAAATTTTATTTAATCTTGAGTAATCTAAAAATAGTTAAAACTTAAATTTTATTTAATCTTGAGTAATCTAAAAATAGTTAAAACTTTAATTTTATTTAATCTTGAGCAATCTAAAAATAGTTAAAACTTTAATTTTATTTAATCTTGAGTAATCTAAAAATAGTTAAAACTTTAATTTTATTAATCTTGAGTAATCTAAAAATAGTTAAAACTTAAATTTTATTTAATCTTGAGTAATCTAAAAATAGTTAAAACTTAAATTTTATTTAATCTTGAGTAATCTAAAAATAATAAGATTTAAATTTTATTTAATCTTGAGTAATCTAAAAATAGTTAAAACTTTAATTTTATTTAATCTTGAGTGATCTAAAAATAGTTAAAACTTAAATTTTATTTAATCTTGAGTAATCTAAAAATAATAAGATTTAAATTTTATTTAATCTTGAGTAATCTAAAAATAGTTAAAACTTTAATTTTATTTAATCTTGAGTGATCTAAAAATAGTTAAAACTTAAACTTTATTTAATCTTGAGTAATCTAAAAATAGTTAAAACTTTAATTTTATTAATCTTGAGTAATCTAAAAATAGTTAAAACTTTAATTTTATTTAATCTTGAGTAATCTAAAAATAGTTAAAACTTAAATTTTATTTAATCTTGAGTAATCTAAAAATAGTTAAAACTTAAACTTTATTTAATCTTGAGTAATCTAAAAATAGTTAAAACTTAAATTTTATTTAATCTTGAGTAATCTAAAAATAGTTAAAACTTAAATTTTATTTAATTTTGAGTAATCTAAAAATAGTTAAAACTTAAACTTTATTTAATCTTGAGTAATCTAAAAATAGTTAAAACTTTAATTTTATTTAATCTTGAGTAATCTAAAAATAGTTAAAACTTAAATTTTATTTAATCTTGAGTAATCTAAAAATAGTTTGATTTAAATTTTATTTAATCTTGAGTAATCTAAAAATAGTTAAAACTTAAATTTTATTTAATCTTGAGTAATCTAAAAATAATTAGATTTAAACTTTATTTAATCTTGAGTAATCTAAAAATAGTTAAAACTTTCATTTTATTTAATCTTGAGTAATCTAAAAATAGTTAAAACTTTAATTTTATTTAATCTTGAGTAATCTAAAAATAGTTAAAACTTAAATTTTATTTAATCTTGAGTAATCTAAAAATAGTTTGATTTAAATTTTATTTAATCTTGAGTAATCTAAAAATAGTTAAAACTTAAATTTTATTTAATCTTGAGTAATCTAAAAATAGTTTGATTTAAATTTTATTTAATCTTGAGTAATCTAAAAATAGTTAAAACTTTAATTTTATTTAATCTTGAGTAATCTAAAAATAGTTAAAACTTTAATTTTATTTAATCTTGAGTAATCTAAAAATAGTTAAAACTTAAATTTTATTTAATCTTGAGTAATCTAAAAATAGTTAAAACTTTAATTTTATTTAATCTTGAGTAATCTAAAAATAGTTAAAACTTTAATTTTATTTAATCTTGAGTAATCTAAAAATAGTTAAAACTTAAATTTTATTTAATCTTGAGTAATCTAAAAATAGTTAAAACTTAAATATTATTTAATCTTGAGTAATCTAAAAATAGTTAAAACTTAAATTTTATTTAATCTTGAGTAATCTAAAAATAGTTAAAACTTAAATTTTATTTAATCTTGAGCAATCTAAAAATAGTTAAAACTTTAATTTTATTTAATCTTGAGTAATCTAAAAATAGTTAAACTTAAATATTATTTAATCTTGAGTAATCTAAAAATAGTTAAAACTTTAATTTTATTTAATCTTGAGTAATCTAAAAATAGTTAAAACTTAAATATTATTTAATCTTGAGTAATCTAAAAATAGTTAAAACTTAAATTTTATTTAATCTTGAGTAATCTAAAAATAGTTAAAACTTAAATTTTATTTAATCTTGAGTAATCTAAAAATAATAAGATTTAAATTTTATTTAATCTTGAGTAATCTAAAAATAGTTAAAACTTTAATTTTATTTAATCTTGAGTGATCTAAAAATAGTTAAAACTTAAATTTTATTTAATCTTGAGTAATCTAAAAATAGTTAAAACTTTAATTTTATTAATCTTGAGTAATCTAAAAATAGTTAAAACTTTAATTTTATTTAATCTTGAGTAATCTAAAAATAGTTAAAACTTAAATTTTATTTAATCTTGAGTAATCTAAAAATAGTTTAAAACTTTAATTTTATTTAATCTTGAGTAATCTAAAAATAGTTAAAACTTAAATTTTAGTTAATCTTGAGTAATCTAAAAATAGTTAAAACTTTAATTTTATTTAATCTTGAGTAATCTAAAAATAGTTAAAACTTAAATTTTATTTAATCTTGAGTAATCTAAAAATAGTTAAAACTTAAACTTTATTTAATCTTGAGTAATCTAAAAATAGTTAAAACTTAAATTTTATTTAATCTTGAGTAATCTAAAAATAGTTAAAACTTAAACTTTATTTAATCTTGAGTAATCTAAAAATAGTTAAAACTTTAATTTTATTTAATCTTGAGTAATCTAAAAATAGTTAAAACTTAAATTTATTTAATCTTGAGTAATCTAAAAATAGTTAAAACTTAAATTTTATTTAATCTTGAGTAATCTAAAAATAGTTAAAACTTAAATTTTATTTAATCTTGAGCAATCTAAAAATAGTTAAAACTTTAATTTTATTTAATCTTGAGTAATCTAAAAATAGTTAAAACTTAAATTTTATTTAATCTTGAGCAATCTAAAAATAGTTAAAACTTTAATTTTATTTAATCTTGAGTAATCTAAAAATAGTTAAAACTTAAATATTATTTAATCTTGAGTAATCTAAAAATAGTTAAAACTTAAATTTTATTTAATCTTGAGTAATCTAAAAATAGTTAAAACTTTAATTTTATTTAATCTTGAGCAATCTAAAAATAGTTAAAACTTTAATTTTATTTAATCTTGAGTAATCTAAAAATAGTTAAAACTTTAATTTTATTAATCTTGAGTAATCTAAAAATAGTTAAAACTTAAATTTTATTTAATCTTGAGTAATCTAAAAATAGTTAAAACTTAAATTTTATTTAATCTTGAGTAATCTAAAAATAGTTAAAACTTAAATTTTATTTAATCTTGAGTAATCTAAAAATAGTTAAAACTTAAATTTTATTTAATCTTGAGTAATCTAAAAATAGTTAAAACTTTAATTTTATTTAATCTTGAGTAATCTAAAAATAGTTAAAACTTAAACTTTATTTAATCTTGAGTAATCTAAAAATAGTTAAAACTTTAATTTTATTTAATCTTGAGTAATCTAAAAATAGTTTGATTTAAATTTTATTTAATCTTGAGCAATCTAAAAATAGTTAAAACTTGAATTTTGGTTAATCTTGAGTAATCTAAAAATAGTTAAAACTTTAATTTTATTTAATCTTGAGTAATCTAAAAATAGTTTGATTTAAATTTTATTTAATCTTGAGTAATCTAAAAATAGTTAAAACTTAAATTTTATTTAATCTTGAGTAATCTAAAAATAGTTAAAACTTAAACTTTATTTAATCTTGAGTAATCTAAAAATAGTTAAAACTTAAATTTTATTTAATCTTGAGTAATCTAAAAATAGTTAAAACTTTAATTTTATTTAATCTTGAGTAATCTAAAAATAGTTAAAACTTAAATTTTATTTAATCTTGAGTAATCTAAAAATAGTTAAAACTTTAATTTTATTTAATCTTGAGTAATCTAAAATAGTTAAAACTTAAATTTTAGTTAATCTTGAGTAATCTAAAAATAGTTAAAACTTTAATTTTATTTAATCTTGAGTAATCTAAAAATAGTTAAAACTTAAATTTTATTTAATCTTGAGTAATCTAAAAATAGTTAAAACTTAAATTTTATTTAATCTTGAGTAATCTAAAAATAGTTAAAACTTAAATTTTATTTAATCTTGAGTAATCTAAAATAGTTAAAACTTAAATTTTAGTTAATCTTGAGTAATCTAAAAATAGTTAAAACTTAAATTTTATTTAATCTTGAGTGATCTAAAAATAGTTAAAACTTAAATATTATTTAATCTTGAGTAATCTAAAAATAGTTAAAACTTAAATTTTATTTAATCTTGAGTGATCTAAAAATAGTTAAAACTTAAATATTATTTAATCTTGAGTAATCTAAAAATAGTTAAAACTTTAATTTTATTTAATCTTGAGTAATCTAAAAATAGTTTGATTTAAATTTTATTTAATCTTGAGTAATCTAAAAATAGTTTGATTTAAATTTTATTTAATCTTGAGTAATCTAAAAATAGTTTGATTAAATTTTATTTAATCTTGAGTAATCTAAAAATAGTTAAAACTTAAATTTTATTTAATCTTGAGTGATCTAAAAATAGTTTGATTTAAATTTTATTTAATCTTGAGTAATCTAAAAATAGTTAAAACTTCATTTTATTTAATCTTGAGTAATCTAAAAATAGTTAAAACTTAAATATTATTTAATCTTGAGTAATCTAAAAATAGTTTGATTTAAATTTTATTTAATCTTGAGTAATCTAAAAATAGTTAAAACTTAAATTTTATTTAATCTTGAGTAATCTAAAAATAGTTAAAACTTAAACTTTATTTAATCTTGAGCAATCTAAAAATAGTTAAAACTTGAATTTTGGTTAATCTTGAGTAATCTAAAAATAGTTAAAACTTTAATTTTATTTAATCTTGAGTAATCTAAAAATAGTTAAAACTTTAATTTTATTTAATCTTGAGTAATCTAAAAATAGTTAAAACTTAAATTTTATTTAATCTTGAGTAATCTAAAAATAGTTAAAACTTTAATTTTATTTAATCTTGAGTAATCTAAAAATATTTAAAACTTAAATTTTATTTAATCTTGAGTAATCTAAAAATTGTTAGATTTAAATTTTATTTAATCTTGAGTAATCTAAAAATAGTTAAAACTTAAATTTTATTTAATCTTGAGTAATCTAAAAATAGTTAAAACTTTAATTTTATTTAATCTTGAGTAATCTAAAAATAATTAGATTTAAACTTTATTTAATCTTGAGTAATCTAAAAATAGTTAAAACTTTCATTTTATTTAATCTTGAGTAATCTAAAAATAGTTAAAACTTAAATTTTATTTAATCTTGAGTAATCTAAAAATAGTTTGATTTAAATTTTATTTAATCTTGAGTAATCTAAAAATAGTTAAAACTTAAATTTATTTAATCTTGAGTAATCTAAAAATAGTTAAAACTTTAATTTTATTTAATCTTGAGTAATCTAAAAATAGTTAAAACTTAAATTTTATTTAATCTTGAGTAATCTAAAAATAATTAGATTTAAACTTTATTAATCTTGAGTAATCTAAAAATAGTTAAAACTTTCATTTTATTTAATCTTGAGTAATCTAAAAATAGTTAAAACTTAAATTTTATTTAATCTTGAGTAATCTAAAAATAGTTAAAACTTAAATTTTATTTAATCTTGAGTAATCTAAAAATAGTTAAAACTTTAATTTTATTTAATCTTGAGTAATCTAAAAATAGTTAAAACTTAAATTTTATTTAATCTTGAGTAATCTAAAAATAGTTAAAACTTTAATTTTATTTAATCTTGAGTAATCTAAAATATTTAAAACTTAAATTTTATTTAATCTTGAGTAATCTAAAAATAGTTAAAACTTAAATTTTATTAATCTTGAGTAATCTAAAAATAGTTAAAACTTTAATTTTATTTAATCTTGAGTAATCTAAAAATAGTTAAAACTTTAATTTTATTTAATCTTGAGTAATCTAAAAATAATTAGATTTAAACTTTATTTAATCTTGAGTAATCTAAAAATAGTTAAAACTTTCATTTTATTTAATCTTGAGTAATCTAAAAATAGTTAAAACTTTAATTTTATTTAATCTTGAGTGATCTAAAAATAGTTAAAACTTAAATTTTATTTAATCTTGAGTAATCTAAAAATAGTTAAAACTTTAATTTTATTTAATCTTGAGTAATCTAAAAATAGTTAAAACTTAAACTTTATTTAATCTTGAGTAATCTAAAAATAGTTAAAACTTTAATTTTATTTAATCTTGAGTAATCTAAAAATAGTTAAAACTTAAACTTTATTTAATCTTGAGTAATCTAAAAATAGTTAAAACTTTAATTTTATTTAATCTTGAGTAATCTAAAAATAGTTTGATTTAAATTTTATTTAATCTTGAGTAATCTAAAAATAGTTAAAACTTTAATTTTATTTAATCTTGAGCAATCTAAAAATAGTTTGATTTAAATTTTATTTAATCTTGAGTAATCTAAAAATAGTTAAAACTTTAATTTTATTTAATCTTGAGTGATCTAAAAATAGTTAAAACTTAAATTTTATTTAATCTTGAGTAATCTAAAAATAGTTTGATTTAAATTTTATTTAATCTTGAGTAATCTAAAAATAGTTAAAACTTAAATTTTATTTAATCTTGAGTAATCTAAAAATAGTTTGATTTAAATTTTATTTAATCTTGAGTAATCTAAAAATAGTTAAAACTTTCATTTTATTTAATCTTGAGT
>CAMPDV010005273.1:0-25409 GCA_946699065.1 Loxodes magnus
CCGTGATTCATTTCAAAGAAAAGTGAAGTAGAAAAGCAAGTAAAAGAGTCTGAGTTAGGTAATTGAAAGTGATAATAGAAAATGAGAAAGATGTGATTTCAAAGAAAAGTGAAGTAGAAAAGCAAGTAAAAGAGTCTGAGTTAGGTAATTGAAAGTAATAATAGAAAATGAGAAAGATGTGATTTCAAAGAAAAGTGAAGTAGAAAAAAAAGTAAAAGAGTCTGAGTTAGGTAATTGAAAGTGATAATAGAAAATGAGAAAGATGTGATTTCAAAGAAAAGTGAAGTAGAAAAGCAAGTAAAAGAGTCTAAAGATCATAATTGAAAGTAATAATAGAAAATGAGAAAGAGAGATGTGATTTCAAAGAAAAGTGAAGTAGAAAAGCAAGTAAAAGAGTCTGAGTTAGGTAATTGAAAGTGATAATAGAAAATGAGAAAGAGAGATAAGATTTCTAAGAAAAGTGAAGTAGAAAAGCAAGTAAAAGAGTCTGAGTTAGTTAATTGAAAGTGATAATAGAAAATGAGAAAGAGAGATGAGATTTCTAATAAAAGTGAAGTAGAAAAGCAAGTAAAAGAGTCTGAGTTAGGTAATTGACAGTGATAATAGAAAATGAGAAAGAGAGATGAGATTTCTAATAAAAGTGAAGTAGAAAAGCAAGTAAAAGAGTCTGAGTTAGGTAATTGACAGTAATAATAGAAAATGAGAAAGAGAGATAAGATTTCTAATAAAAGTGAAGTAGAAAAGCAAGTAAACGAGTCTGAGTTAGGTAATTGAAAGTGATAATAGAAAATGAGAAAGAGAGATAAGATTTCTATTAAAAGTGAAGTAGAAAAGCAAGTAAAAGAGTCTGAGTTAGGTAATTGAAAGTAATAATAGAAAATGAGAAAGAGAGATAAGATTTCTATTAAAAGTGAAGTAGAAAAGCAAGTAAAAGAGTCTGAGTTAGGTAATTGAAAGTAACAATAGAAAATGAGAAAGATAAGATTTCTAAGAAAAGTGAAGTAGAAAAGCAAGTAAAAGAGTCTGAGTTAGGTAATTGAAAGTAACAATAGAAAATGAGAAAGATAGATAAGATTTCTAATAAAAGTGAAGTAGAAAAGCAAGCAAAAGAGTCTGAGTTAGGTAATTGACAGTGAAATACAAGAAAATGAGAAAGAGAGATAAGATTTCAAAGAAAAGTGAAGTAGAAAAGCAAGTAAAGAGTCTGAGTTAGGTAATTGAAAGTAACAATAGAAAATGAGAATGAGAGATGAGATTTCTAATAAAAGTGAAGTAGAAAAGCAAGTAAAAGAGTCTGAGTTAGGTAATTGACAGTAATAATAGAAAATGAGAAAGAGAGATAAGATTTCTAATAAAAGTGAAGTAGAAAAGCAAGTAAAAGAGTCTGAGTTAGTTAATTGAAAGTGATAATAGAAAATGAGAAAGAGAGATGAGATTTCTAATAAAAGTGAAGTAGAAAAGCAAGTAAAAGAGTCTGAGTTAGGTAATTGACAGTGATAATAGAAAATGAGAAAGAGAGATGAGATTTCTAATAAAAGTGAAGTAGAAAAGCAAGTAAAAGAGTCTGAGTTAGGTAATTGACAGTAATAATAGAAAATGAGAAAGAGAGATAAGATTTCTAATAAAAGTGAAGTAGAAAAGCAAGTAAACGAGTCTGAGTTAGGTAATAAAAAGTGATAATAGAAAATGAGAAAGAGAGATAAGATTTCTATTAAAAGTGAAGTAGAAAAGCAAGTAAAAGAGTCTGAGTTAGGTAATTGAAAGTAATAATAGAAAATGAGAAAGAGAGATAAGATTTCTATTAAAAGTGAAGTAGAAAAGCAAGTAAAAGAGTCTGAGTTAGGTAATTGAAAGTAACAATAGAAAATGAGAAAGATAAGATTTCTAAGAAAAGTGAAGTAGAAAAGCAAGTAAAAGAGTCTGAGTTAGGTAATTGAAAGTAATAATAGAAAATGAGAAAGAGAGATAAGATTTCTAATAAAAGTGAAGTAGAAAAGCAAGTAAAAGAGTCAGAGTTAGGTGATTGAAAGTGATAATAGAAAATGAGAAAGAGAGATGAGATTTCTAATAAAAGTGAAGTAGAAAAGCAAGTAAAGAGTCTGAGTTAGTTAATTGAAATTGATAATAGAAAATGAGAAAGAAAGATGAGATTTCTAATAAAAGTGAAGTAGAAAAGCAAGTAAAAGAGTCTGAGTTAGGTGATTGAAAGTAACAATAGAAAATGAGAAAGATAGATAAGATTTCTAATAAAAGTGAAGTAGAAAAGCAAGTAAAGAGTCTGAGTTAGTTAATTGAAATTGATAATAGAAAATGAGAAAGAAAGATGAGATTTCTAATAAAAGTGAAGTAGAAAAGCAAGTAAAAGAGTCTGAGTTAGGTAATTGACAGTAACAATAGAAAATGAGAAAGATAGATAAGATTTCTAATAAAAGTGAAGTAGAAAAGCAAGTAAAAGAGTCTGAGTTAGTTAATTGACAGTAACAATAGAAAATGAGAAAGAGAGATAAGATTTCAAAGAAAAGTGAAGTAGAAAAGCAAGTAAAAGAGTCTGAGTTAGGTAATAAAAAGTAACAATAGAAAATGAGAAAGAAAGATGAGATTTCTAATAAAAGTGAAGTAGAAAAGCAAGTAAAAGAGTCTGAGTTAGGTAATTGACAGTAATAATAGAAAATGAGAAAGATAGATAAGATTTCTAAGAAAAGTGAAGTAGAAAAGCAAGTAAAAGAGTCTGAGTTAGTTAATTGAAAGTGATAATAGAAAATGAAAAAGAGAGATAAGATTTCTAATAAAAGTGAAGTAGAAAAGCAAGTAAAAAGAGTCAGAGTTAGGTGATTGAAAGTGATAATAGAAAATGAGAAAGAGAGATGAGATTTCTAATAAAAGTGAAGTAGAAAAGCAAGTAAAAGAGTCTGAGTTAGGTAATTGAAAGTAATAATAGAAAATGAGAAAGAGAGATAAGATTTCTATTAAAAGTGAAGTAGAAAAGCAAGTAAAAGAGTCTGAGTTAGGTAATTGAAAGTAATAATAGAAAATGAGAAAGATGTGATTTCTAATAAAAGTGAAGTAGATAAGCAAGTAAAAGAGTCTGAGTTAGGTAATTGACAGTAATAATAGAAAATGAGAAAGAGAGATAAGATTTCAAAGAAAAGTGAAGTAGAAAAGCAAGTAAAGAGTCTGAGTTAGGTAATTGAAAGTAACAATAGAAAATGAGAATGAGAGATGAGATTTCTAATAAAAGTGAAGTAGAAAAGCAAGTAAAAGAGTCTGAGTTAGGTAATTGAAAGTAACAATAGAAAATGAGAAAGAGAGATAAGATTTCTAATAAAAGTGAAGTAGAAAAGCAAGTAAAAGAGTCTGAGTTAGGTAATAAAAAGTAACAATAGAAAATGAGAATGAGAGATGAGATTTCTAAGAAAAGTGAAGTAGAAAAGCAAGTAAAGAGTCTGAGTTAGGTAATTGAAAGTAACAATAGAAAATGAGAATGAGAGATGAGATTTCTAATAAAAGTGAAGTAGAAAAGCAAGTAAAAGAGTCTGAGTTAGGTAATTGAAAGTGATAATAGAAAATGAGAAAGAGAGATAAGATTTCTAATAAAAGTGAAGTAGAAAAGCAAGTAAAGAGTCTGAGTTAGTTAATTGAAAGTGATAATAGAAAATGAAAAAGAGAGATAAGATTTCTAATAAAAGTGAAGTAGAAAAGCAAGTAAAAGAGTCTGAGTTAGTTAATTGACAGTAATAATAAAAAATGAGAAAGAGAGATAAGATTTCAAAGAAAAGTGAAGTAGAAAAGCAAGTAAAAGAGTCTGAGTTAGGTAATTGAAAGTAACAATAGAAAATGAGAAAGATAGATAAGATTTCTAATAAAAGTGAAGTAGAAAAGCAAGTGAAGAGTCTGAGTTAGGTAATTGACAGTAATAATAGAAAATGAGAAAGAGAGATAAGATTTCTAAGAAAAGTGAAGTAGAAAAGCAAGTAAAGAGTCTGAGTTAGGTAATTGAAAGTAACAATAGAAAATGAGAATGAGAGATGAGATTTCTAATAAAAGTGAAGTAGAAAAGCAAGTAAAAGAGTCTGAGTTAGGTAATTGAAAGTAACAATAGAAAATGAGAAAGAGAGATAAGATTTCTAAGAAAAGTGAAGTAGAAAAGCAAGTAAAAGAGTCTGAGTTAGTTAATTGAAAGTGATAATAGAAAATGAAAAAGAGAGATAAGATTTCTAATAAAAGTGAAGTAGAAAAGCAAGTAAAAGAGTCTGAGTTAGTTAATTGACAGTAATAATAAAAAATGAGAAAGAGAGATAAGATTTCAAAGAAAAGTGAAGTAGAAAAGCAAGTAAAAGAGTCTGAGTTAGGTAATTGAAAGTAATAATAGAAAATGAGAAAGATGTGATTTCAAAGAAAAGTGAAGTAGAAAAGCAAGTAAAAGAGTCTGAGTTAGGTAATTGAAAGTGATAATAGAAAATGAGAAAGAGAGATAAGATTTCTAATAAAAGTGAAGTAGAAAAGCAAGTGAAGAGTCTGAGTTAGGTAATTGAAAGTAATAATAGAAAATGAGAAAGAGAGATAAGATTTCTAAGAAAAGTGAAGTAGAAAAGCAAGTAAAGAGTCTGAGTTAGGTAATTGAAAGTAACAATAGAAAATGAGAATGAGAGATGAGATTTCTAATAAAAGTGAAGTAGAAAAGCAAGTAAAAGAGTCTGAGTTAGGTAATTGAAAGTAACAATAGAAAATGAGAAAGAGAGATAAGATTTCAAAGAAAAGTGAAGTAGAAAAGCAAGTGAAGAGTCTGAGTTAGGTAATTGACAGTAATAATAGAAAATGAGAAAGAGAGATAAGATTTCTAAGAAAAGTGAAGTAGAAAAGCAAGTAAAAGAGTCTGAGTTAGGTAATTGAAAGTAATAATAGAAAATGAGAAAGATAGATAAGATTTCTAATAAAAGTGAAGTAGAAAAGCAAGCAAAAGAGTCTGAGTTAGGTAATTGAAAGTAATAATAGAAAATGAGAAAGAGAGATAAGATTTCAAATAAAAGTGAAGTAGAAAAGCAAGTAAAGAGTCTGAGTTAGGTAATTGAAAGTAACAATAGAAAATGAGAAAGAGAGATGAGATTTCTAATAAAAGTGAAGTAGAAAAGCAAGTAAAAGAGTCTGAGTTAGGTAATTGACAGTAATAATAGAAAATGAGAAAGAGAGATAAGATTTCTAAGAAAAGTGAAGTAGAAAAGCAAGTAAAAGAGTCTGAGTTAGGTAATAAAAAGTAACAATAGAAAATGAGAATGAGAGATGAGATTTCTAAGAAAAGTGAAGTAGAAAAGCAAGTAAAGAGTCTGAGTTAGGTAATTGAAAGTAACAATAGAAAATGAGAATGAGAGATAAGATTTCTAATAAAAGTGAAGTAGAAAAGCAAGTAAAAGAGTCTGAGTTAGGTAATAAAAAGTAACAATAGAAAATGAGAAAGAGAGATGAGATTTCTAATAAAAGTGAAGTAGAAAAGCAAGTAAAGAGTCTGAGTTAGGTAATTGAAAGTAACAATAGAAAATGAGAAAGATAGATAAGATTTCTAATAAAAGTGAAGTAGAAAAGCAAGTGAAGAGTCTGAGTTAGGTAATTGACAGTAATAATAGAAAATGAGAAAGAGAGATAAGATTTCTAATAAAAGTGAAGTAGAAAAGCAAGTAAAGAGTCTGAGTTAGGTAATTGAAAGTAACAATAGAAAATGAGAAAGAGAGATAAGATTTCTAAGAAAAGTGAAGTAGAAAAGCAAGTAAAAGAGTCTGAGTTAGGTAATTGAAAGTAACAATAGAAAATGAGAAAGAGAGATAAGATTTCTAATAAAAGTGAAGTAGAAAAGCAAGTAAAAGAGTCTGAGTTAGGTAATTGAAAGTAACAATAGAAAATGAGAAAGATAGATAAGATTTCTAATAAAAGTGAAGTAGAAAAGCAAGTAAAAGAGTCTGAGTTAGGTAATTGACAGTAATAATAGAAAATGAGAAAGAGAGATAAGATTTCTAATAAAAGTGAAGTAGAAAAGCAAGTAAAAGAGTCTGAGTTAGGTAATTGAAAGTAACAATAGAAAATGAGAATGAGAGATGAGATTTCTAATAAAAGTGAAGTAGAAAAGCAAGTAAAAGAGTCTGAGTTAGGTAATTGAAAGTAATAATAGAAAATGAGAAAGAGAGATAAGATTTCTAATAAAAGTGAAGTAGAAAAGCAAGTAAAAGAGTCTGAGTTAGGTAATTGAAAGTAATAATAGAAAATGAGAAAGAGAGATAAGATTTCTAAGAAAAGTGAAGTAGAAAAGCAAGTAAAAGAGTCTGAGTTAGTTAATTGACAGTAATAATAAAAAATGAGAAAGAGAGATAAGATTTCAAAGAAAAGTGAAGTAGAAAAGCAAGTAAAAGAGTCTGAGTTAGGTAATTGAAAGTAATAATAGAAAATGAGAAAGATGTGATTTCAAAGAAAAGTGAAGTAGAAAAGCAAGTAAAAGAGTCTGAGTTAGGTAATTGAAAGTGATAATAGAAAATGAGAAAGAGAGATAAGATTTCTAATAAAAGTGAAGTAGAAAAGCAAGTAAAAGAGTCTGAGTTAGGTAATTGAAAGTAATAATAGAAAATGAGAAAGAGAGATAAGATTTCAAAGAAAAGTGAAGTAGAAAAGCAAGTAAAAGAGTCTGAGTTAGGTAATTGAAAGTAATAATAGAAAATGAGAAAGAGAGATAAGATTTCTAATAAAAGTGAAGTAGAAAAGCAAGTAAAAGAGTCTGAGTTAGGTAATTGAAAGTAACAATAGAAAATGAGAAAGAGAGATAAGATTTCTAAGAAAAGTGAAGTAGAAAAGCAAGTAAAAGAGTCTGAGTTAGTTAATTGAAAGTGATAATAGAAAATGAAAAAGAGAGATAAGATTTCTAATAAAAGTGAAGTAGAAAAGCAAGTAAAAGAGTCTGAGTTAGTTAATTGACAGTAATAATAAAAAATGAGAAAGAGAGATAAGATTTCAAAGAAAAGTGAAGTAGAAAAGCAAGTAAAAGAGTCTGAGTTAGGTAATTGAAAGTAATAATAGAAAATGAGAAAGAAGATAAGATTTCTAATAAAAGTGAAGTAGAAAAGCAAGTAAAAGAGTCTGAGATCATAATTGAAAGTAATAATAGAAAATGAGAAAGAGAGATGTGATTTCAAAGAAAAGTGAAGTAGAAAAGCAAGTAAAAGAGTCTGAGTTAGGTAATTGAAAGTGATAATAGAAAATGAGAAAGAGAGATAAGATTTCTAATAAAAGTGAAGTAGAAAAGCAAGTAAAAGAGTCTGAGTTAGGTAATTGACAGTAATAATAGAAAATGAGAAAGATAGATAAGATTTCTAAGAAAAGTGAAGTAGAAAAGCAAGTAAAAGAGTCTGAGTTAGGTAATTGAAAGTAATAATAGAAAATGAGAAAGAGAGATAAGATTTCTAATAAAAGTGAAGTAGAAAAGCAAGTAAAAGAGTCTGAGTTAGGTAATTGAAAGTAATAATAGAAAATGAGAAAGAGAGATAAGATTTCTAATAAAAGTGAAGTAGAAAAGCAAGTAAAGAGTCTGAGTTAGTTAATTGAAAGTGATAATAGAAAATGAGAAAGAGAGATGAGATTTCTAATAAAAGTGAAGTAGAAAAGCAAGTAAAAGAGTCTGAGTTAGGTAATTGACAGTAACAATAGAAAATGAGAAAGATAGATAAGATTTCTAATAAAAGTGAAGTAGAAAAGCAAGTAAAAGAGTCTGAGTTAGGTGATTGAAAGTAACAATAGAAAATGAGAAAGAGAGATGAGATTTCTAATAAAAGTGAAGTAGAAAAGCAAGTAAAGAGTCTGAGTTAGTTAATTGAAAGTGATAATAGAAAATGAGAAAGATGTGATTTCAAAGAAAAGTGAAGTAGAAAAGCAAGTAAAAGAGTCTGAGTTAGGTAATTGAAAGTAATAATAGAAAATGAGAAAGAGAGATAAGATTTCTAATAAAAGTGAAGTAGAAAAGCAAGTAAAAGAGTCTGAGTTAGGTAATTGACAGTAATAATAGAAAATGAGAAAGAGAGATAAGATTTCAAAGAAAAGTGAAGTAGAAAAGCAAGTAAAGAGTCTGAGTTAGGTAATTGAAAGTAACAATAGAAAATGAGAATGAGAGATGAGATTTCTAATAAAAGTGAAGTAGAAAAGCAAGTAAAAGAGTCTGAGTTAGGTAATTGACAGTAATAATAGAAAATGAGAAAGAGAGATAAGATTTCTAAGAAAAGTGAAGTAGAAAAGCAAGTAAAAGAGTCAGAGTTAGGTAATAAAAAGTAACAATAGAAAATGAGAATGAGAGATGAGATTTCTAATAAAAGTGAAGTAGAAAAGCAAGTAAAGAGTCTGAGTTAGGTAATTGAAAGTAACAATAGAAAATGAGAAAGAGAGATAAGATTTCAAAGAAAAGTGAAGTAGAAAAGCAAGTAAAAGAGTCTGAGTTAGGTAATTGAAAGTAACAATAGAAAATGAGAAAGAGAGATAAGATTTCTAATAAAAGTGAAGTAGAAAAGCAAGTAAAGAGTCTGAGTTAGGTAATTGAAAGTAACAATAGAAAATGAGAATGAGAGATAAGATTTCTAATAAAAGTGAAGTAGAAAAGCAAGTAAAAGAGTCTGAGTTAGGTAATTGACAGTAATAATAGAAAATGAGAAAGAGAGATAAGATTTCTAAGAAAAGTGAAGTAGAAAAGCAAGTAAAAGAGTCTGAGTTAGGTAATTGAAAGTAATAATAGAAAATGAGAAAGAGAGATAAGATTTCTAATAAAAGTGAAGTAGAAAAGCAAGTAAAAGAGTCTGAGTTAGGTAATTGACAGTAATAATAGAAAATGAGAAAGAGAGATAAGATTTCTAAGAAAAGTGAAGTAGAAAAGCAAGTAAAAGAGTCTGAGTTAGGTAATTGAAAGTAATAATAGAAAATGAGAAAGAGAGATAAGATTTCTAATAAAAGTGAAGTAGAAAAGCAAGTAAAAGAGTCTGAGTTAGGTAATTGACAGTAATAATAGAAAATGAGAAAGAGAGATAAGATTTCTAAGAAAAGTGAAGTAGAAAAGCAAGTAAAAGAGTCTGAGTTAGGTAATTGACAGTAATAATAGAAAATGAGAAAGAGAGATAAGATTTCTAAGAAAAGTGAAGTAGAAAAGCAAGTAAAGAGTCTGAGTTAGGTAATTGAAAGTAACAATAGAAAATGAGAAAGAGAGATGAGATTTCTAATAAAAGTGAAGTAGAAAAGCAAGTAAAAGAGTCTGAGTTAGGTAATTGAAAGTAACAATAGAAAATGAGAAAGAGAGATAAGATTTCTAAGAAAAGTGAAGTAGAAAAGCAAGTAAAGAGTCTGAGTTAGGTAATTGAAAGTAACAATAGAAAATGAGAAAGATAGATAAGATTTCTAAGAAAAGTGAAGTAGAAAAGCAAGTAAAGAGTCTGAGTTAGGTAATTGAAAGTAATAATAGAAAATGAGAAAGAGAGATAAGATTTCTAATAAAAGTGAAGTAGAAAAGCAAGTAAAAGAGTCTGAGTCATAATTGAAAGTAATAATAGAAAATGAGAAAGAGAGATAAGATTTCTAAGAAAAGTGAAGTAGAAAAGCAAGTAAAAGAGTCTGAGTTAGGTAATTGAAAGTAATAATAGAAAATGAGAAAGAGAGATAAGATTTCTAATAAAAGTGAAGTAGAAAAGCAAGTAAAAGAGTCTGAGTTAGGTAATTGAAAGTAACAATAGAAAATGAGAAAGATAGATAAGATTTCTAATAAAAGTGAAGTAGAAAAGCAAGTGAAGAGTCTGAGTTAGGTAATTGACAGTAATAATAGAAAATGAGAAAGAGAGATAAGATTTCTAATAAAAGTGAAGTAGAAAAGCAAGTAAAGAGTCTGAGTTAGGTAATTGAAAGTAACAATAGAAAATGAGAATGAGAGATGAGATTTCTAATAAAAGTGAAGTAGAAAAGCAAGTAAAAGAGTCTGAGTTAGGTAATTGAAAGTAACAATAGAAAATGAGAAAGAGAGATAAGATTTCTAAGAAAAGTGAAGTAGAAAAGCAAGTAAAAGAGTCTGAGTTAGGTAATTGACAGTAACAATAGAAAATGAGAAAGAGAGATAAGATTTCTAATAAAAGTGAAGTAGAAAAGCAAGTAAAAGAGTCTGAGTTAGTTAATTGAAAGTAATAATAAAAAATGAGAAAGAGAGATAAGATTTCAAAGAAAAGTGAAGTAGAAAAGCAAGTAAAAGAGTCTGAGTTAGGTAATTGAAAGTAATAATAGAAAATGAGAAAGATGTGATTTCAAAGAAAAGTGAAGTAGAAAAGCAAGTAAAAGAGTCTGAGTTAGGTAATTGAAAGTGATAATAGAAAATGAGAAAGAGAGATAAGATTTCTAATAAAAGTGAAGTAGAAAAGCAAGTAAAAGAGTCTGAGTTAGGTAATTGACAGTAATAATAGAAAATGAGAAAGAGAGATAAGATTTCTAAGAAAAGTGAAGTAGAAAAGCAAGTAAAAGAGTCTGAGTTAGGTAATTGAAAGTAATAATAGAAAATGAGAAAGAGAGATAAGATTTCTAATAAAAGTGAAGTAGAAAAGCAAGCAAAAGAGTCTGAGTTAGGTAATTGAAAGTAATAATAGAAAATGAGAAAGAGAGATAAGATTTCTAAGAAAAGTGAAGTAGAAAAGCAAGTAAAAGAGTCTGAGTTAGGTAATTGAAAGTAATAATAGAAAATGAAAAAGAGAGATAAGATTTCTAATAAAAGTGAAGTAGAAAAGCAAGTAAAGAGTCTGAGTTAGGTAATTGAAAGTAACAATAGAAAATGAGAAAGAGAGATAAGATTTCAAAGAAAAGTGAAGTAGAAAAGCAAGTAAAAGAGTCTGAGTTAGGTAATAAAAAGTAACAATAGAAAATGAGAAAGAGAGATGAGATTTCTAAGAAAAGTGAAGTAGAAAAGCAAGTAAAGAGTCTGAGTTAGGTAATTGAAAGTAATAATAGAAAATGAGAAAGAGAGATAAGATTTCTAATAAAAGTGAAGTAGAAAAGCAAGTAAAAGAGTCTGAGTTAGGTAATTGACAGTAATAATAGAAAATGAGAAAGAGAGATAAGATTTCTAAGAAAAGTGAAGTAGAAAAGCAAGTAAAAGAGTCTGAGTTAGGTAATTGAAAGTAATAATAGAAAATGAGAAAGATAGATAAGATTTCTAATAAAAGTGAAGTAGAAAAGCAAGCAAAAGAGTCTGAGTTAGGTAATTGACAGTAATAATAGAAAATGAGAAAGAGAGATAAGATTTCAAAGAAAAGTGAAGTAGAAAAGCAAGTAAAGAGTCTGAGTTAGGTAATTGAAAGTAACAATAGAAAATGAGAATGAGAGATGAGATTTCTAATAAAAGTGAAGTAGAAAAGCAAGTAAAGAGTCTGAGTTAGGTAATTGACAGTAATAATAGAAAATGAGAAAGAGAGATAAGATTTCTAAGAAAAGTGAAGTAGAAAAGCAAGTAAAAGAGTCTGAGTTAGGTAATTGACAGTAATAATAGAAAATGAGAAAGAGAGATAAGATTTCTAATAAAAGTGAAGTAGAAAAGCAAGTAAAGAGTCTGAGTTAGGTAATTGAAAGTAACAATAGAAAATGAGAATGAGAGATGAGATTTCTAATAAAAGTGAAGTAGAAAAGCAAGTAAAAGAGTCTGAGTTAGGTAATAAAAAGTAACAATAGAAAATGAGAAAGAGAGATGAGATTTCTAATAAAAGTGAAGTAGAAAAGCAAGTAAAGAGTCTGAGTTAGGTAATTGAAAGTAACAATAGAAAATGAGAAAGATAGATAAGATTTCTAATAAAAGTGAAGTAGAAAAGCAAGTGAAGAGTCTGAGTTAGGTAATTGACAGTAATAATAGAAAATGAGAAAGAGAGATAAGATTTCTAATAAAAGTGAAGTAGAAAAGCAAGTAAAGAGTCTGAGTTAGGTAATTGAAAGTAACAATAGAAAATGAGAAAGAGAGATAAGATTTCAAAGAAAAGTGAAGTAGAAAAGCAAGTAAAAGAGTCTGAGTTAGGTAATAAAAAGTAACAATAGAAAATGAGAAAGAGAGATGAGATTTCTAATAAAAGTGAAGTAGAAAAGCAAGTAAAGAGTCTGAGTTAGGTAATTGAAAGTAACAATAGAAAATGAGAAAGATAGATAAGATTTCAAAGAAAAGTGAAGTAGAAAAGCAAGTAAAAGAGTCTGAGTTAGGTAATAAAAAGTAACAATAGAAAATGAGAAAGAGAGATAAGATTTCTAAGAAAAGTGAAGTAGAAAAGCAAGTAAAGAGTCTGAGTTAGGTAATTGAAAGTAACAATAGAAAATGAGAATGAGAGATGAGATTTCTAATAAAAGTGAAGTAGAAAAGCAAGTAAAAGAGTCTGAGTTAGGTAATTGAAAGTAACAATAGAAAATGAGAAAGAGAGATAAGATTTCTAAGAAAAGTGAAGTAGAAAAGCAAGTAAAAGAGTCTGAGTTAGTTAATTGAAAGTGATAATAGAAAATGAAAAAGAGAGATAAGATTTCTAATAAAAGTGAAGTAGAAAAGCAAGTAAAAGAGTCTGAGTTAGTTAATTGACAGTAATAATAAAAAATGAGAAAGAGAGATAAGATTTCAAAGAAAAGTGAAGTAGAAAAGCAAGTAAAAGAGTCTGAGTTAGGTAATTGAAAGTAATAATAGAAAATGAGAAAGATGTGATTTCAAAGAAAAGTGAAGTAGAAAAGCAAGTAAAAGAGTCTGAGTTAGGTAATTGAAAGTGATAATAGAAAATGAGAAAGAGAGATAAGATTTCTAATAAAAGTGAAGTAGAAAAGCAAGTAAAAGAGTCTGAGTTAGGTAATTGACAGTAATAATAGAAAATGAGAAAGATAGATAAGATTTCAAAGAAAAGTGAAGTAGAAAAGCAAGTAAAAGAGTCTGAGTTAGGTAATTGAAAGTAATAATAGAAAATGAGAAAGAGAGATAAGATTTCTAATAAAAGTGAAGTAGAAAAGCAAGTAAAAGAGTCTGAGTTAGGTAATTGAAAGTAACAATAGAAAATGAGAAAGAGAGATAAGATTTCTAAGAAAAGTGAAGTAGAAAAGCAAGTAAAAGAGTCTGAGTTAGTTAATTGAAAGTGATAATAGAAAATGAAAAAGAGAGATAAGATTTCTAAGAAAAGTGAAGTAGAAAAGCAAGTAAAGAGTCTGAGTTAGGTAATTGAAAGTAACAATAGAAAATGAGAATGAGAGATGAGATTTCTAATAAAAGTGAAGTAGAAAAGCAAGTAAAAGAGTCTGAGTTAGGTAATTGACAGTGATAATAGAAAATGAGAAAGAAAGATAAGATTTCTAATAAAAGTGAAGTAGAAAAGCAAGTAAAAGAGTCTGAGTTAGGTAATTGACAGTAATAATAGAAAATGAGAAAGAGAGATGTGATTTCAAAGAAAAGTGAAGTAGAAAAGCAAGTAAAAGAGTCTGAGTTAGGTAATTGAAAGTGATAATAGAAAATGAGAAAGAGAGATAAGATTTCTAATAAAAGTGAAGTAGAAAAGCAAGTAAAAGAGTCTGAGTTAGGTGATTGACAGTAACAATAGAAAATGAGAAAGATAGATAAGATTTCTAATAAAAGTGAAGTAGAAAAGCAAGTAAAAGAGTCTGAGTTAGTTAATTGAAAGTGATAATAGAAAATGAAAAAGAGAGATAAGATTTCTAATAAAAGTGAAGTAGAAAAGCAAGTAAAAGAGTCTGAGTTAGGTAATTGACAGTAACAATAGAAAATGAGAAAGAGAGATAAGATTTCTAAGAAAAGTGAAGTAGAAAAGCAAGTAAAGAGTCTGAGTTAGTTAATTGAAATTGATAATAGAAAATGAGAAAGAGAGATGAGATTTCTAATAAAAGTGAAGTAGAAAAGCAAGTAAAAGAGTCTGAGTTAGGTAATTGACAGTAACAATAGAAAATGAGAAAGATAGATAAGATTTCTAAGAAAAGTGAAGTAGAAAAGCAAGTAAAAGAGTCTGAGTTAGGTGATTGAAAGTAACAATAGAAAATGAGAAAGAGAGATAAGATTTCTAATAAAAGTGAAGTAGAAAAGCAAGTAAAGAGTCTGAGTTAGTTAATTGAAAGTGATAATAGAAAATGAGAAAGATGTGATTTCAAAGAAAAGTGAAGTAGAAAAGCAAGTAAAAGAGTCTGAGTTAGGTAATTGAAAGTAACAATAGAAAATGAGAATGAGAGATGAGATTTCTAATAAAAGTGAAGTAGAAAAGCAAGTAAAAGAGTCTGAGTTAGGTAATTGACAGTAATAATAGAAAATGAGAAAGAGAGATAAGATTTCTAATAAAAGTGAAGTAGAAAAGCAAGTAAAAGAGTCTGAGTTAGGTAATTGAAAGTAATAATAGAAAATGAGAAAGAGAGATAAGATTTCTAAGAAAAGTGAAGTAGAAAAGCAAGTAAAAGAGTCTGAGTTAGGTAATAAAAAGTAACAATAGAAAATGAGAATGAGAGATGAGATTTCTAATAAAAGTGAAGTAGAAAAGCAAGTAAAAGAGTCTGAGTTAGGTAATTGACAGTAATAATAGAAAATGAGAGATGAGATTTCTAATAAAAGTGAAGTAGAAAAGCAAGTAAAAGAGTCTGAGTTAGGTAATTGACAGTAATAATAGAAAATGAGAAAGAGAGATAAGATTTCTAAGAAAAGTGAAGTAGAAAAGCAAGTAAAAGAGTCAGAGTTAGGTAATAAAAAGTAACAATAGAAAATGAGAATGAGAGATGAGATTTCTAATAAAAGTGAAGTAGAAAAGCAAGTAAAGAGTCTGAGTTAGGTAATTGAAAGTAACAATAGAAAATGAGAAAGAGAGATAAGATTTCAAAGAAAAGTGAAGTAGAAAAGCAAGTAAAAGAGTCTGAGTTAGGTAATAAAAAGTAACAATAGAAAATGAGAAAGAGAGATGAGATTTCTAATAAAAGTGAAGTAGAAAAGCAAGTAAAGAGTCTGAGTTAGGTAATTGAAAGTAACAATAGAAAATGAGAAAGATAGATAAGATTTCTAATAAAAGTGAAGTAGAAAAGCAAGTAAAAGAGTCTGAGTTAGGTAATTGACAGTAATAATAGAAAATGAGAAAGAGAGATGAGATTTCTAATAAAAGTGAAGTAGAAAAGCAAGTAAAAGAGTCTGAGTTAGGTAATTGACAGTAACAATAGAAAATGAGAATGAGAGATGAGATTTCTAATAAAAGTGAAGTAGAAAAGCAAGTAAAAGAGTCTGAGTTAGGTAATTGACAGTGATAATAGAAAATGAGAAAGAGAGATAAGATTTCTAATAAAAGTGAAGTAGAAAAGCAAGTAAAAGAGTCTGAGTTAGTTAATTGACAGTAATAATAGAAAATGAGAAAGAGAGATAAGATTTCTAATAAAAGTGAAGTAGAAAAGCAAGTAAAAGAGTCTGAGTTAGGTAATTGACAGTAATAATAGAAAATGAGAAAGAGAGATGAGATTTCTAATAAAAGTGAAGTAGAAAAGCAAGTAAAAGAGTCTGAGTTAGGTAATTGACAGTAACAATAGAAAATGAGAATGAGAGATGAGATTTCTAATAAAAGTGAAGTAGAAAAGCAAGTAAAAGAGTCTGAGTTAGGTAATTGACAGTGATAATAGAAAATGAGAAAGAGAGATAAGATTTCTAATAAAAGTGAAGATGAAAAGCAAGTAAAAGAGTCTGAGTTAGGTAATAAAAAGTAACAATAGAAAATGAGAAAGAGAGATAAGATTTCTAATAAAAGTGAAGTAGAAAAGCAAGTAAAAGAGTCTGAGTTAGGTAATTGACAGTAATAATAGAAAATGAGAAAGATGTGATTTCAAAGAAAAGTGAAGTAGAAAAGCAAGTAAAAGAGTCTGAGTTAGGTAATAAAAAGTAACAATAGAAAATGAGAAAGAGAGATGAGATTTCTAATAAAAGTGAAGTAGAAAAGCAAGTAAAGAGTCTGAGTTAGGTAATTGAAAGTAACAATAGAAAATGAGAAAGATAGATAAGATTTCTAATAAAAGTGAAGTAGAAAAGCAAGTGAAGAGTCTGAGTTAGGTAATTGACAGTAATAATAGAAAATGAGAAAGAGAGATAAGATTTCTAAGAAAAGTGAAGTAGAAAAGCAAGTAAAAGAGTCTGAGTTAGGTAATTGAAAGTGATAATAGAAAATGAGAAAGAGAGATAAGATTTCTAATAAAAGTGAAGTAGAAAAGCAAGTAAAAGAGTCTGAGTTAGGTAATTGAAAGTAATAATAGAAAATGAGAAAGAGAGATAAGATTTCTAATAAAAGTGAAGTAGAAAAGCAAGTAAAAGAGGTTGTTTATTATAATTGACAGTAATAATAGAAAATGAGAAAGAGAGATAAGATTTCTAATAAAAGTGAAGTAGAAAAGCAAGTAAAAGAGTCTGAGTTAGGTAATTGACAGTAATAATAGAAAATGAGAAAGAGAGATAAGATTTCTAATAAAAGTGAAGTAGAAAAGCAAGTAAAAGAGTCTGAGTTAGGTAATTGAAAGTAATAATAGAAAATGAGAAAGAGAGATAAGATTTCTATTAAAAGTGAAGTAGAAAAGCAAGTAAAAGAGTCTGAGTTAGGTAATTGACAGTAATAATAGAAAATGAGAAAGATAGATAAGATTTCTAATAAAAGTGAAGTAGAAAAGCAAGTAAAAGAGTCTGAGTTAGGTAATTGAAAGTAACAATAGAAAATGAGAAAGAGAGATAAGATTTCTAATAAAAGTGAAGTAGAAAAGCAAGTAAAAGAGGTTGTTTATTATAATTGAAAGTAATAATAGAAAATGAGAAAGATGTGATTTCAAAGAAAAGTGAAGTAGAAAAGCAAGTAAAAGAGTCTGAGTTAGGTAATTGAAAGTAATACTAGAAAATGAGAAAGAGAGATAAGATTTCTAATAAAAGTGAAGTAGAAAAGCAAGTAAAAGAGTCTGAGTTAGGTAATTGAAAGTAACAATAGAAAATGAGAAAGAGAGATAAGATTTCTAATAAAAGTGAAGATGAAAAGCAAGTAAAAGAGTCTGAGTTAGGTAATAAAAAGTAACAATAGAAAATGAGAAAGAGAGATGAGATTTCTAATAAAAGTGAAGTAGAAAAGCAAGTAAAAGAGTCTGAGTTAGGTAATTGACAGTAATAATAGAAAATGAGAAAGATGTGATTTCAAAGAAAAGTGAAGTAGAAAAGCAAGTAAAAGAGTCTGAGTTAGGTAATTGAAAGTGATAATAGAAAATGAGAAAGATGTGATTTCAAAGAAAAGTGAAGTAGAAAAGCAAGTAAAAGAGTCTGAGTTAGGTAATTGAAAGTAATAATAGAAAATGAGAAAGATGTGATTTCAAAGAAAAGTGAAGTAGAAAAGCAAGTAAAAGAGTCTGAGTTAGGTAATTGAAAGTGATAATAGAAAATGAGAAAGATGTGATTTCAAAGAAAAGTGAAGTAGAAAAGCAAGTAAAAGAGTCTAAAGATCATAATTGAAAGTAATAATAGAAAATGAGAAAGAGAGATGTGATTTCAAAGAAAAGTGAAGTAGAAAAGCAAGTAAAAGAGTCTGAGTTAGGTAATTGAAAGTAACAATAGAAAATGAGAAAGAGAGATAAGATTTCTAAGAAAAGTGAAGTAGAAAAGCAAGTAAAAGAGTCTGAGTTAGGTAATTGACAGTAATAATAGAAAATGAGAAAGAGAGATAAGATTTCTAATAAAAGTGAAGTAGAAAAGCAAGTAAAAGAGTCTGAGTTAGGTAATTGACAGTAATAATAGAAAATGAGAAAGAGAGATAAGATTTCTAATAAAAGTGAAGTAGAAAAGCAAGTAAAAGAGTCTGAGTTAGGTAATTGACAGTAATAATAGAAAATGAGAAAGAGAGATGAGATTTCTAATAAAAGTGAAGTAGAAAAGCAAGTAAAAGAGTCTGAGTTAGGTAATTGACAGTAACAATAGAAAATGAGAAAGAGAGATAAGATTTCAAAGAAAAGTGAAGTAGAAAAGCAAGTAAAAGAGTCTGAGTTAGGTAATTGAAAGTGATAATAGAAAATGAGAAAGATAGATGAGATTTCTAATAAAAGTGAAGTAGAAAAGCAAGTAAAAGAGTCTGAGTTAGGTAATTGAAAGTAATAATAGAAAATGAGAAAGAGAGATAAGATTTCTAATAAAAGTGAAGTAGAAAAGCAAGTAAAGAGTCTGAGTTAGGTAATTGACAGTAATAATAGAAAATGAGAAAGAGAGATAAGATTTCTAATAAAAGTGAAGTAGAAAAGCAAGTAAAAGAGTCTGAGTTAGGTAATTGAAAGTAATAATAGAAAATGAGAAAGAGAGATAAGATTTCTAAGAAAAGTGAAGTAGAAAAGCAAGTAAAAGAGTCTGAGTTAGGTAATTGACAGTAATAATAGAAAATGAGAAAGATAGATAAGATTTCTAATAAAAGTGAAGTAGAAAAGCAAGTAAAAGAGTCTGAGTTAGGTAATTGAAAGTAACAATAGAAAATGAGAAAGAGAGATAAGATTTCTAATAAAAGTGAAGTAGAAAAGCAAGTAAAAGAAATTGTTTATTATAATTGACAGTAATAATAGAAAATGAGAAAGAGAGATAAGATTTCTAAGAAAAGTGAAGTAGAAAAACTAGTAAAAGAGTCTGAGTTAGGTAATTGACAGTAATAATAGAAAATGAGAAAGAGAGATAAGATTTCTAATAAAAGTGAAGTAGAAAAGCAAGTAAAAGAGTCTGAGTTAGGTAATTGAAAGTAACAATAGAAAATGAGAAAGAGAGATAAGATTTCTAATAAAAGTGAAGATGAAAAGCAAGTAAAAGAGTCTGAGTTAGGTAATAAAAAGTAACAATAGAAAATGAGAAAGAGAGATGAGATTTCTAATAAAAGTGAAGTAGAAAAGCAAGTAAAAGAGTCTGAGTTAGTTAATTGAAAATTATAATAGAAAATGAGAAAGATGTGATTTCAAAGAAAAGTGAAGTAGAAAAGCAAGTAAAAGAGTCTGAGTTAGGTAATTGAAAGTGATAATAGAAAATGAGAAAGATGTGATTTCAAAGAAAAGTGAAGTAGAAAAGCAAGTAAAAGAGTCTGAGTCAGGTAATTGAAAGTAATAATAGAAAATGAGAAAGATGTGATTTCAAAGAAAAGTGAAGTAGAAAAGCAAGTAAAAGAGTCTGAGTTAGGTAATTGAAAGTGATAATAGAAAATGAGAAAGATGTGATTTCAAAGAAAAGTGAAGTAGAAAAGCAAGTAAAAGAGTCTGAGTTAGGTAATTGAAAGTAATAATAGAAAATGAGAAAGATAGATAAGATTTCTAATAAAAGTGAAGTAGAAAAGCAAGCAAAAGAGTCTGAGTTAGGTAATTGACAGTAATAATAGAAAATGAGAAAGAGAGATAAGATTTCTAATAAAAGTGAAGTAGAAAAGCAAGTAAAAGAGTCTGAGTTAGGTAATTGAAAGTGATAATAGAAAATGAGAAAGAGAGATAAGATTTCTAATAAAAGTGAAGTAGAAAAGCAAGTAAAAGAGTCTGAGTTAGGTAATTGACAGTAATAATAGAAAATGAGAAAGAGAGATAAGATTTCAAAGAAAAGTGAAGTAGAAAAGCAAGTAAAAGAGTCTGAGTTAGGTAATTGACAGTAATAATAGAAAATGAGAAAGAAAGTTAAGATTTCTAATAAAAGTGAAGTAGAAAAGCAAGTAAAAGAGTCTGAGTTAGGTAATTGACAGTAACAATAGAAAATGAGAAAGAGAGATAAGATTTCAAAGAAAAGTGAAGTAGAAAAGCAAGTAAAAGAGTCTGAGTTAGGTAATTGAAAGTGATAATAGAAAATGAGAAAGATAGATGAGATTTCTAATAAAAGTGAAGTAGAAAAGCAAGTAAAAGAGTCTGAGTTAGGTAATTGACAGTAATAATAGAAAATGAGAAAGATAGATAAGATTTCTAATAAAAGTGAAGTAGAAAAGCAAGTAAAGAGTCTGAGTTAGGTAATTGACAGTAATAATAGAAAATGAGAAAGAGAGATAAGATTTCTAATAAAAGTGAAGTAGAAAAGCAAGTAAAAGAGTCTGAGTTAGGTAATTGAAAGTAATAATAGAAAATGAGAAAGAGAGATAAGATTTCTAAGAAAAGTGAAGTAGAAAAGCAAGTAAAAGAGTCTGAGTTAGGTAATAAAAAGTAACAATAGAAAATGAGAATGAGAGATGAGATTTCTAATAAAAGTGAAGTAGAAAAGCAAGTAAAAGAGTCTGAGTTAGGTAATTGACAGTAATAATAGAAAATGAGAAAGATGTGATTTCAAAGAAAAGTGAAGTAGAAAAGCAAGTAAAAGAGTCTGAGTTAGGTGAAAGTGATAATAGAAAATGAGAAAGATGTGATTTCAAAGAAAAGTGAAGTAGAAAAGCAAGTAAAAGAGTCTGAGTTAGGTAATTGACAGTAATAATAGAAAATGAGAAAGATGTGATTTCAAAGAAAAGTGAAGTAGAAAAGCAAGTAAAAGAGTCTGAGTTAGGTAATTGACAGTAATAATAGAAAATGAGAAAGAGAGATGATATTTCTAATAAAAGTGAAGTAGAAAAGCAAGTAAAAGAGTCAGAGTTAGGTAATAAAAAGTAATAATAGAAAATGAGAAAGAGAGATAAGATTTCTAATAAAAATGAAGTAGAAAAGCAAGTAAAAGAGTCTGAGTTAGTTAATTGAAAGTGATAATAGAAAATGAGAAAGAGAGATGAGATTTCTAATAAAAGTGAAGTAGAAAAGCAAGTAAAAGAGTCTGAGTTAGTTAATTGACAGTGATAATAGAAAATGAGAAAGAGAGATGAGATTTCTAATAAAAGTGAAGTAGAAAAGCAAGTAAAAGAGTCTGAGTTAGGTAATTGACAGTAATAATAGAAAATGAGAAAGAGAGATAAGATTTCTAATAAAAGTGAAGTAGAAAAGCAAGTAAACGAGTCTGAGTTAGGTAATTGAAAGTGATAATAGAAAATGAGAAAGAGAGATAAGATTTCTATTAAAAGTGAAGTAGAAAAGCAAGTAAAGAGTCTGAGTTAGGTAATTGACAGTAATAATAGAAAATGAGAAAGAGAGATAAGATTTCTAAGAAAAGTGAAGTAGAAAAGCAAGTAAAAGAGTCTGAGTTAGGTAATTGAAAGTAATAATAGAAAATGAGAAAGATAAGATTTCTAAGAAAAGTGAAGTAGAAAAGCAAGTAAAAGAGTCTGAGTTAGGTAATTGAAAGTAATAATAGAAAATGAGAAAGAGAGATAAGATTTCTAAGAAAAGTGAAGTAGAAAAGCAAGTAAAAGAGGTTGTTTATTATAATTGACAGTAATAATAGAAAATGAGAAAGAGAGATAAGATTTCTAATAAAAGTGAAGTAGAAAAGCAAGTAAAAGAGTCTGAGTTAGGTAATTGACAGAAACAATAGAAAATGAGAAAGAGAGATAAGATTTCAAAGAAAAGTGAAGTAGAAAAGCAAGTAAAGAGTCTGAGTTAGGTAATTGAAAGTAACAATAGAAAATGAGAAAGAGAGATGAGATTTCTAATAAAAGTGAAGTAGAAAAGCAAGTAAAAGAGTCTGAGTTAGGTAATTGAAAGTGATAATAGAAAATGAGAAAGATGTGATTTCAAAGAAAAGTGAAGTAGAAAAGCAAGTAAAGAGTCTGAGTTAGGTAATTGAAAGTAACAATAGAAAATGAGAAAGATGTGATTTCAAAGAAAAGTGAAGTAGAAAAGCAAGTAAAAGAGTCTGAGTTAGGTAATTGAAAGTAAAAATATAAAATGAGAAAGAGAGATGAGATTTCTAATAAAAGTGAAGTAGAAAAGCAAGTAAAAGAGTCTGAGTTAGGTAATTGACAGTAATAATAGAAAATGAGAAAGAGAGATAAGATTTCTAATAAAAGTGAAGTAGAAAAGCAAGTAAACGAGTCTGAGTTAGGTAATTGAAAGTGATAATAGAAAATGAGAAAGAGAGATAAGATTTCTATTAAAAGTGAAGTAGAAAAGCAAGTAAAGAGTCTGAGTTAGGTAATTGAAAGTAACAATAGAAAATGAGAAAGAGAGATAAGATTTCTAATAAAAGTGAAGTAGAAAAGCAAGTAAAAGAGTCTGAGTTAGGTAATTGACAGTAATAATAGAAAATGAGAAAGAGAGATAAGATTTCTAAGAAAAGTGAAGTAGAAAAGCAAGTAAAAGAGTCTGAGTTAGGTAATTGAAAGTAATAATAGAAAATGAGAAAGAGAGATAAGATTTCTATTAAAAGTGAAGTAGAAAAGCAAGTAAAAGAGTCTGAGTTAGGTAATTGAAAGTAATAATAGAAAATGAGAAAGAGAGATAAGATTTCTATTAAAAGTGAAGTAGAAAAGCAAGTAAAAGAGTCTGAGTTAGGTAATTGAAAGTAACAATAGAAAATGAGAAAGAGAGATAAGATTTCTATTAAAAGTGAAGTAGAAAAGCAAGTAAAAGAGTCTGAGTTAGGTAATTGAAAGTAATAATAGAAAATGAGAAAGAGAGATAAGATTTCTATTAAAAGTGAAGTAGAAAAGCAAGTAAAAGAGTCTGAGTTAGGTAATAAAAAGTAACAATAGAAAATGAGAAAGAGAGATAAGATTTCTAATAAAAGTGAAGTAGAAAAGCAAGTAAAAGAGTCTGAGTTAGTTAATTGAAAGTGATAATAGAAAATGAGAAAGAGAGATGATATTTCTAATAAAAGTGAAGTAGAAAAGCAAGTAAAAGAGTCTGAGTTAGGAAATTGAAAGTAACAATAGAAAATGAGAAAGAGAGATGATATTTCTAATAAAAGTGAAGTAGAAAAGCAAGTAAAAGATTCTGAGTTAGGAAATTGAAAGTAACAATAGAAAATGAGAAAGAGAGATAAGATTTCTAATAAAAGTGAAGTAGAAAAGCAAGTAAAAGAGTCTGAGTTAGGTAATTGAAAGTGATAATAGAAAATGAGAAAGATGTGATTTCAAAGAAAAGTGAAGTAGAAAAGCAAGTAAAAGAGTCTGAGTTAGGTAATTGAAAGTAATAATAGAAAATGAGAAAGATGTGATTTCAAAGAAAAGTGAAGTAGAAAAGCAAGTAAAAGATCTGAGTTAGGTAATTGAAAGTGATAATAGAAAATGAGAAAGATGTGATTTCAAAGAAAAGTGAAGTAGAAAAGCAAGTAAAGAGTCTGAGTTAGGTAATTGAAAGTAACAATAGAAAATGAGAAAGAGAGATAAGATTTCTAATAAAAGTGAAGTAGAAAAGCAAGTAAAAGAGTCTGAGTTAGGTAATTGACAGTAATAATAGAAAATGAGAAAGAGAGATAAGATTTCTAAGAAAAGTGAAGTAGAAAAGCAAGTAAAAGAGTCTGAGTTAGGTAATTGAAAGTAATAATAGAAAATGAGAAAGATAGATAAGATTTCTAATAAAAGTGAAGTAGAAAAGCAAGCAAAAGAGTCTGAGTTAGGTAATAAAAAGTAACAATAGAAAATGAGAAAGAGAGATAAGATTTCAAAGAAAAGTGAAGTAGAAAAGCAAGTAAAGAGTCTGAGTTAGGTAATTGAAAGTAACAATAGAAAATGAGAATGAGAGATGAGATTTCTAATAAAAGTGAAGTAGAAAAGCAAGTAAAAGAGTCTGAGTTAGGTAATTGACAGTAATAATAGAAAATGAGAAAGAGAGATAAGATTTCTAAGAAAAGTGAAGTAGAAAAGCAAGTAAAAGAGTCTGAGTTAGGTAATAAAAAGTAACAATAGAAAATGAGAATGAGAGATGAGATTTCTAAGAAAAGTGAAGTAGAAAAGCAAGTAAAGAGTCTGAGTTAGATAATAAAAAGTAACAATTGAAAATGAGAATGAGAGATGAGATTTCTAAGAAAAGTGAAGTAGAAAAGCAAGTAAAGAGTCTGAGTTAGGTAATTGAAAGTAACAATAGAAAATGAGAAAGATGTGATTTCAAAGAAAAGTGAAGTAGAAAAGCAAGTAAAGAGTCTGAGTTAGGTAATTGAAAGTAATAATAGAAAATGAGAAAGAGAGATGAGATTTCTAATAAAAGTGAAGTAGAAAAGCAAGTAAAAGAGTCTGAGTTAGGTAATTGAAAGTAATAATAGAAAATGAGAAAGAGAGATAAGATTTCAAAGAAAAGTGAAGTAGAAAAGCAAGTAAAGAGTCTGAGTTAGGTAATTGACAGTAATAATAGAAAATGAGAAAGAGAGATAAGATTTCTAAGAAAAGTGAAGTAGAAAAGCAAGTAAAAGAGTCTGAGTTAGGTAATTGAAAGTAATAATAGAAAATGAGAAAGATAGATAAGATTTCTAATAAAAGTGAAGTAGAAAAGCAAGCAAAAGAGTCTGAGTTAGGTAATTGACAGTAATAATAGAAAATGAGAAAGAGAGATAAGATTTCAAAGAAAAGTGAAGTAGAAAAGCAAGTAAAGAGTCTGAGTTAGGTAATTGAAAGTAACAATAGAAAATGAGAATGAGAGATGAGATTTCTAATAAAAGTGAAGTAGAAAAGCAAGTAAAAGAGTCTGAGTTAGGTAATTGACAGTAATAATAGAAAATGAGAAAGAGAGATAAGATTTCTAAGAAAAGTGAAGTAGAAAAGCAAGTAAAAGAGTCTGAGTTAGGTAATAAAAAGTAACAATAGAAAATGAGAATGAGAGATGAGATTTCTAAGAAAAGTGAAGTAGAAAAGCAAGTAAAGAGTCTGAGTTAGGTAATTGAAAGTGATAATAGAAAATGAGAAAGATGTGATTTCAAAGAAAAGTGAAGTAGAAAAGCAAGTAAAGAGTCTGAGTTAGGTAATTGAAAGTAACAATAGAAAATGAGAAAGATGTGATTTCAAAGAAAAGTGAAGTAGAAAAGCAAGTAAAAGAGTCTGAGTTAGGTAATTGAAAGTAAAAATAGAAAATGAGAAAGAGAGATGAGATTTCTAATAAAAGTGAAGTAGAAAAGCAAGTAAAAGAGTCTGAGTTAGGTAATAAAAAGTAACAATAGAAAATGAGAAAGAGAGATAAGATTTCTATTAAAAGTGAAGTAGAAAAGCAAGTAAAAGAGTATGAGTTAGTTAATTGAAAGTGATAATAGAAAATGAGAAAGATGAGATTTCAAAGAAAAGTGAAGTAGAAAAGCAAGTAAAAGAGTCTGAGTTAGGTAATTGAAAGTAACAATAGAAAATGAGAAAGAGAGATAAGATTTCTAATAAAAGTGAAGTAGAAAAGCAAGTAAAAGAGTCTGAGTTAGGTAATTGAAAGTGATAATAGAAAATGAGAAAGATGTGATTTCAAAGAAAAGTGAAGTAGAAAAGCAAGTAAAGAGTCTGAGTTAGGTAATTGAAAGTGATAATAGAAAATGAGAAAGATAGATGAGATTTCTAATAAAAGTGAAGTAGAAAAGCAAGTAAAAGAGTCTGAGTTAGGTAATT
>CAMPDV010005274.1:0-31063 GCA_946699065.1 Loxodes magnus
TATCATATTATATTATTTATTGCATGCAAGTTGCTCGTTTATACAATAATCTTTTTAGCTTTACTTTAATCAACTTCTATCACCTAATCAGATCCTATTACTCATACAGAAAAGTCACCCGTTCGTCCTCGTTTATCCTCTTTCATATCAGTTTCGACTTTTTATTATCCTCATCCATTCAATTTTTATATTTATATCAGTACTTTTTATCATTTTTTTTACATTTATCTTCTGTTTTTCGTATCTTTTAATCAATATTTACTATATTCTTCATTTTTATGTTGTCAATTTATATACATATTACGCTGGTCACTTTTATTAACGTTTTTATTCTTCTTTTTCATTAAGCAAGCACTTTTATACTCTAAATTTAACATATCATTTTTATTGCTGTTTTATCAGTCCTCTAAAATTATTTATTATCTTTATTTTGTTTTTATTACTAATTATGCACATTTATTCTTTTACTTTCTTTATTATTCCATTTAATATTTTAATTTTATTGTGTTTTCGTTTATTAGACGCGGGAGTACCATTATTTTTATTTCATTATCTTTTGTTGTCAATTTATTTGCGATATTTTATTTTATTCCAGTCGCATTACTTTTATTCGCAGCTTTTTTATGTCAATTTTATAGCAATTCATATATATTAGACGCGGGGGTCCCATTTTGTCTAAGCGGCTTATTTGGCTATGTTTTTATGACAAGTCTTATCTATTAGACGCGGGAACTATATTTATATTCTTTTTTGTCTTTTTTCAGTCATATTTATTATATTTACGAGACTCAGTATCTTTTTCAATGCTTTTTTATATACAAATTATGACTTATATTTTAATCTTTTTTCCATTGCTCTTTATTTTTTATATTTCACTCTTTATAATGCTTATTTAACTTGTTTTTTATATTATTTTATATCATATTATATTATTTATTGCATGCAAGTTGCTCGTTTATACAATAATCTTTTTAGCTTTACTTTAATCAACTTCTATCACCTAATCAGATCCTATTACTCATACAGAAAAGTCACCCGTTCGTCCTCGTTTATCCTCTTTCATATCAGTTTCGACTTTTTATTATCCTCATCCATTCAATTTTTATATTTATATCAGTACTTTTTATCATTTTTTTTACATTTATCTTCTGTTTTTCGTATCTTTTAATCAATATTTACTATATTCTTCATTTTTATGTTGTCAATTTATATACATATTACGCTGGTCACTTTTATTAACGTTTTTATTCTTCTTTTTCATTAAGCAAGCACTTTTATACTCTAAATTTAACATATCATTTTTATTGCTGTTTTATCAGTCCTCTAAAATTATTTATTATCTTTATTTTGTTTTTATTACTAATTATGCACATTTATTCTTTTACTTTCTTTATTATTCCATTTAATATTTTAATTTTATTGTGTTTTCGTTTATTAGACGCGGGAGTACCATTATTTTTATTTCATTATCTTTTGTTGTCAATTTATTTGCGATATTTTATTTTATTCCAGTCGCATTACTTTTATTCGCAGCTTTTTTATGTCAATTTTATAGCAATTCATATATATTAGACGCGGGGGTCCCATTTTGTCTAAGCGGCTTATTTGGCTATGTTTTTATGACAAGTCTTATCTATTAGACGCGGGAACTATATTTATATTCTTTTTTGTCTTTTTTCAGTCATATTTATTATATTTACGAGACTCAGTATCTTTTTCAATGCTTTTTTATATACAAATTATGACTTATATTTTAATCTTTTTTCCATTGCTCTTTATTTTTTATATTTCACTCTTTATAATGCTTATTTAACTTGTTTTTTATATTATTTTATATCATATTATATTATTTATTGCATGCAAGTTGCTCGTTTATACAATAATCTTTTTAGCTTTACTTTAATCAACTTCTATCACCTAATCAGATCCTATTACTCATACAGAAAAGTCACCCGTTCGTCCTCGTTTATCCTCTTTCATATCAGTTTCGACTTTTTATTATCCTCATCCATTCAATTTTTATATTTATATCAGTACTTTTTATCATTTTTTTTACATTTATCTTCTGTTTTTCGTATCTTTTAATCAATATTTACTATATTCTTCATTTTTATGTTGTCAATTTATATACATATTACGCTGGTCACTTTTATTAACGTTTTTATTCTTCTTTTTCATTAAGCAAGCACTTTTATACTCTAAATTTAACATATCATTTTTATTGCTGTTTTATCAGTCCTCTAAAATTATTTATTATCTTTATTTTGTTTTTATTACTAATTATGCACATTTATTCTTTTACTTTCTTTATTATTCCATTTAATATTTTAATTTTATTGTGTTTTCGTTTATTAGACGCGGGAGTACCATTATTTTTATTTCATTATCTTTTGTTGTCAATTTATTTGCGATATTTTATTTTATTCCAGTCGCATTACTTTTATTCGCAGCTTTTTTATGTCAATTTTATAGCAATTCATATATATTAGACGCGGGGGTCCCATTTTGTCTAAGCGGCTTATTTGGCTATGTTTTTATGACAAGTCTTATCTATTAGACGCGGGAACTATATTTATATTCTTTTTTGTCTTTTTTCAGTCATATTTATTATATTTACGAGACTCAGTATCTTTTTCAATGCTTTTTTATATACAAATTATGACTTATATTTTAATCTTTTTTCCATTGCTCTTTATTTTTTATATTTCACTCTTTATAATGCTTATTTAACTTGTTTTTTATATTATTTTATATCATATTATATTATTTATTGCATGCAAGTTGCTCGTTTATACAATAATCTTTTTAGCTTTACTTTAATCAACTTCTATCACCTAATCAGATCCTATTA
The DNA here is from genome assembly GCA_946699065.1 of Loxodes magnus. Lineage (NCBI taxonomy): Eukaryota > Ciliophora > Karyorelictea > Loxodida > Loxodidae > Loxodes > Loxodes magnus. The sequence continues at coordinate 2,852 of CAMPDV010005274.1, forward strand.
CTCATACAGAAAAGTCACCCGTTCGTCCTCGTTTATCCTCTTTCATATCAGTTTCGACTTTTTATTATCCTCATCCATTCAATTTTTATATTTATATCAGTACTTTTTATCATTTTTTTTACATTTATCTTCTGTTTTTCGTATCTTTTAATCAATATTTACTATATTCTTCATTTTTATGTTGTCAATTTATATACATATTACGCTGGTCACTTTTATTAACGTTTTATTCTTCTTTTTCATTAAGCAAGCACTTTTATACTCTAAATTTAACATATCATTTTTATTGCTGTTTTATCAGTCCTCTAAAATTATTTATTATCTTTATTTTGTTTTTATTACTAATTATGCACATTTATTCTTTTACTTTCTTTATTATTCCATTTAATATTTTAATTTTATTGTGTTTTCGTTTATTAGACGCGGGAGTACCATTATTTTTATTTCATTATCTTTTGTTGTCAATTTATTTGCGATATTTTATTTTATTCCAGTCGCATTACTTTTATTCGCAGCTTTTTTATGTCAATTTTATAGCAATTCATATATATTAGACGCGGGGGTCCCATTTTGTCTAAGCGGCTTATTTGGCTATGTTTTTATGACAAGTCTTATCTATTAGACGCGGGAACTATATTTATATTCTTTTTTGTCTTTTTTCAGTCATATTTATTATATTTACGAGACTCAGTATCTTTTTCAATGCTTTTTTATATACAAATTATGACTTATATTTAATCTTTTTTCCATTGCTCTTTATTTTTTATATTTCACTCTTTATAATGCTTATTTAACTTGTTTTTTATATTATTTTATATCATATTATATTATTTATTGCATGCAAGTTGCTCGTTTATACAATAATCTTTTTAGCTTTACTTTAATCAACTTCTATCACCTAATCAGATCCTATTACTCATACAGAAAAGTCACCCGTTCGTCCTCGTTTATCCTCTTTCATATCAGTTTCGACTTTTTATTATCCTCATCCATTCAATTTTTATATTTATATCAGTACTTTTTATCATTTTTTTTACATTTATCTTCTGTTTTTCGTATCTTTTAATCAATATTTACTATATTCTTCATTTTTATGTTGTCAATTTATATACATATTACGCTGGTCACTTTTATTAACGTTTTTATTCTTCTTTTTCATTAAGCAAGCACTTTTATACTCTAAATTTAACATATCATTTTTATTGCTGTTTTATCAGTCCTCTAAAATTATTTATTATCTTTATTTTGTTTTTATTACTAATTATGCACATTTATTCTTTTACTTTCTTTATTATTCCATTTAATATTTTAATTTTATTGTGTTTTCGTTTATTAGACGCGGGAGTACCATTATTTTTATTTCATTATCTTTTGTTGTCAATTTATTTGCGATATTTTATTTTATTCCAGTCGCATTACTTTTATTCGCAGCTTTTTTATGTCAATTTTATAGCAATTCATATATATTAGACGCGGGGGTCCCATTTTGTCTAAGCGGCTTATTTGGCTATGTTTTTATGACAAGTCTTATCTATTAGACGCGGGAACTATATTTATATTCTTTTTTGTCTTTTTCAGTCATATTTATTATATTTACGAGACTCAGTATCTTTTTCAATGCTTTTTTATATACAAATTATGACTTATATTTTAATCTTTTTTCCATTGCTCTTTATTTTTTATATTTCACTCTTTATAATGCTTATTTAACTTGTTTTTTATATTATTTTATATCATATTATATTATTTATTGCATGCAAGTTGCTCGTTTATACAATAATCTTTTTAGCTTTACTTTAATCAACTTCTATCACCTAATCAGATCCTATTACTCATACAGAAAAGTCACCCGTTCGTCCTCGTTTATCCTCTTTCATATCAGTTTCGACTTTTTATTATCCTCATCCATTCAATTTTTATATTTATATCAGTACTTTTTATCATTTTTTTTACATTTATCTTCTGTTTTTCGTATCTTTTAATCAATATTTACTATATTCTTCATTTTTATGTTGTCAATTTATATACATATTACGCTGGTCACTTTTATTAACGTTTTTATTCTTCTTTTTCATTAAGCAAGCACTTTTATACTCTAAATTTAACATATCATTTTTATTGCTGTTTTATCAGTCCTCTAAAATTATTTATTATCTTTATTTTGTTTTTATTACTAATTATGCACATTTATTCTTTTACTTTCTTTATTATTCCATTTAATATTTTAATTTTATTGTGTTTTCGTTTATTAGACGCGGGAGTACCATTATTTTTATTTCATTATCTTTTGTTGTCAATTTATTTGCGATATTTTATTTTATTCCAGTCGCATTACTTTTATTCGCAGCTTTTTTATGTCAATTTTATAGCAATTCATATATATTAGACGCGGGGGTCCCATTTTGTCTAAGCGGCTTATTTGGCTATGTTTTTATGACAAGTCTTATCTATTAGACGCGGGAACTATATTTATATTCTTTTTTGTCTTTTTTCAGTCATATTTATTATATTTACGAGACTCAGTATCTTTTTCAATGCTTTTTTATATACAAATTATGACTTATATTTTAATCTTTTTTCCATTGCTCTTTATTTTTTATATTTCACTCTTTATAATGCTTATTTAACTTGTTTTTTATATTATTTTATATCATATTATATTATTTATTGCATGCAAGTTGCTCGTTTATACAATAATCTTTTTAGCTTTACTTTAATCAACTTCTATCACCTAATCAGATCCTATTACTCATACAGAAAAGTCACCCGTTCGTCCTCGTTTATCCTCTTTCATATCAGTTTCGACTTTTTATTATCCTCATCCATTCAATTTTTATATTTATATCAGTACTTTTTATCATTTTTTTTACATTTATCTTCTGTTTTTCGTATCTTTTAATCAATATTTACTATATTCTTCATTTTTATGTTGTCAATTTATATACATATTACGCTGGTCACTTTTATTAACGTTTTTATTCTTCTTTTTCATTAAGCAAGCACTTTTATACTCTAAATTTAACATATCATTTTTATTGCTGTTTTATCAGTCCTCTAAAATTATTTATTATCTTTATTTTGTTTTTATTACTAATTATGCACATTTATTCTTTTACTTTCTTTATTATTCCATTTAATATTTTAATTTTATTGTGTTTTCGTTTATTAGACGCGGGAGTACCATTATTTTTATTTCATTATCTTTTGTTGTCAATTTATTTGCGATATTTTATTTTATTCCAGTCGCATTACTTTTATTCGCAGCTTTTTTATGTCAATTTTATAGCAATTCATATATATTAGACGCGGGGGTCCCATTTTGTCTAAGCGGCTTATTTGGCTATGTTTTTATGACAAGTCTTATCTATTAGACGCGGGAACTATATTTATATTCTTTTTTGTCTTTTTTCAGTCATATTTATTATATTTACGAGACTCAGTATCTTTTTCAATGCTTTTTTATATACAAATTATGACTTATATTTTAATCTTTTTTCCATTGCTCTTTATTTTTTATATTTCACTCTTTATAATGCTTATTTAACTTGTTTTTTATATTATTTTATATCATATTATATTATTTATTGCATGCAAGTTGCTCGTTTATACAATAATCTTTTTAGCTTTACTTTAATCAACTTCTATCACCTAATCAGATCCTATTACTCATACAGAAAAGTCACCCGTTCGTCCTCGTTTATCCTCTTTCATATCAGTTTCGACTTTTTATTATCCTCATCCATTCAATTTTTATATTTATATCAGTACTTTTTATCATTTTTTTTACATTTATCTTCTGTTTTTCGTATCTTTTAATCAATATTTACTATATTCTTCATTTTTATGTTGTCAATTTATATACATATTACGCTGGTCACTTTTATTAACGTTTTTATTCTTCTTTTTCATTAAGCAAGCACTTTTATACTCTAAATTTAACATATCATTTTTATTGCTGTTTTATCAGTCCTCTAAAATTATTTATTATCTTTATTTTGTTTTTATTACTAATTATGCACATTTATTCTTTTACTTTCTTTATTATTCCATTTAATATTTTAATTTTATTGTGTTTTCGTTTATTAGACGCGGGAGTACCATTATTTTTATTTCATTATCTTTTGTTGTCAATTTATTTGCGATATTTTATTTTATTCCAGTCGCATTACTTTTATTCGCAGCTTTTTTATGTCAATTTTATAGCAATTCATATATATTAGACGCGGGGGTCCCATTTTGTCTAAGCGGCTTATTTGGCTATGTTTTTATGACAAGTCTTATCTATTAGACGCGGGAACTATATTTATATTCTTTTTTGTCTTTTTTCAGTCATATTTATTATATTTACGAGACTCAGTATCTTTTTCAATGCTTTTTTATATACAAATTATGACTTATATTTTAATCTTTTTTCCATTGCTCTTTATTTTTTATATTTCACTCTTTATAATGCTTATTTAACTTGTTTTTTATATTATTTTATATCATATTATATTATTTATTGCATGCAAGTTGCTCGTTTATACAATAATCTTTTTAGCTTTACTTTAATCAACTTCTATCACCTAATCAGATCCTATTACTCATACAGAAAAGTCACCCGTTCGTCCTCGTTTATCCTCTTTCATATCAGTTTCGACTTTTTATTATCCTCATCCATTCAATTTTAGACGCGGGAACTATATTTATATTCTTTTTTGTCTTTTTTCAGTCATATTTATTATATTTACGAGACTCAGTATCTTTTTCAATGCTTTTTTATATACAAATTATGACTTATATTTTAATCTTTTTTCCATTGCTCTTTATTTTTTATATTTCACTCTTTATAATGCTTATTTAACTTGTTTTTTATATTATTTTATATCATATTATATTATTTATTGCATGCAAGTTGCTCGTTTATACAATAATCTTTTTAGCTTTACTTTAATCAACTTCTATCACCTAATCAGATCCTATTACTCATACAGAAAAGTCACCCGTTCGTCCTCGTTTATCCTCTTTCATATCAGTTTCGACTTTTTATTATCCTCATCCATTCAATTTTTATATTTATGACAAGTCTTATCTATTAGACGCGGGAACTATATTTATATTCTTTTTTGTCTTTTTTCAGTCATATTTATTATATTTACGAGACTCAGTATCTTTTTCAATGCTTTTTTATATACAAATTATGACTTATATTTTAATCTTTTTTCCATTGCTCTTTATTTTTTATATTTCACTCTTTATAATGCTTATTTAACTTGTTTTTTATATTATTTTTATATCATATTATATTATTTATTGCATGCAAGTTGCTCGTTTATACAATAATCTTTTTAGCTTTACTTTAATCAACTTCTATCACCTAATCAGATCCTATTACTCATACAGAAAAGTCACCCGTTCGTCCTCGTTTATCCTCTTTCATATCAGTTTCGACTTTTTATTATCCTCATCCATTCAATTTTTATATTTATATCAGTACTTTTTATCATTTTTTTTACATTTATCTTCTGTTTTTCGTATCTTTTAATCAATATTTACTATATTCTTCATTTTTATGTTGTCAATTTATATACATATTACGCTGGTCACTTTTATTAACGTTTTTATTCTTCTTTTTCATTAAGCAAGCACTTTTATACTCTAAATTTAACATATCATTTTTATTGCTGTTTTATCAGTCCTCTAAAATTATTTATTATCTTTATTTTGTTTTTATTACTAATTATGCACATTTATTCTTTTACTTTCTTTATTATTCCATTTAATATTTTAATTTTATTGTGTTTTCGTTTATTAGACGCGGGAGTACCATTATTTTTATTTCATTATCTTTTGTTGTCAATTTATTTGCGATATTTTATTTTATTCCAGTCGCATTACTTTTATTCGCAGCTTTTTTATTTCAATTTTATAGCAATTCATATATATTAGACGCGGGGGTCCCATTTTGTCTAAGCGGCTTATTTGGCTATGTTTTTATGACAAGTCTTATCTATTAGACGCGGGAACTATATTTATATTCTTTTTTGTCTTTTTTCAGTCATATTTATTATATTTACGAGACTCAGTATCTTTTTCAATGCTTTTTTATATACAAATTATGACTTATATTTTAATCTTTTTTCCATTGCTCTTTATTTTTTATATTTCACTCTTTATAATGCTTATTTAACTTGTTTTTTATATTATTTTATATCATATTATATTATTTATTGCATGCAAGTTGCTCGTTTATACAATAATCTTTTTAGCTTTACTTTAATCAACTTCTATCACCTAATCAGATCCTATTACTCATACAGAAAAGTCACCCGTTCGTCCTCGTTTATCCTCTTTCATATCAGTTTCGACTTTTTATTATCCTCATCCATTCAATTTTTATATTTATATCAGTACTTTTTATCATTTTTTTTACATTTATCTTCTGTTTTTCGTATCTTTTAATCAATATTTACTATATTCTTCATTTTTATGTTGTCAATTTATATACATATTACGCTGGTCACTTTTATTAACGTTTTTATTCTTCTTTTTCATTAAGCAAGCACTTTTATACTCTAAATTTAACATATCATTTTTATTGCTGTTTTATCAGTCCTCTAAAATTATTTATTATCTTTATTTTGTTTTTATTACTAATTATGCACATTTATTCTTTTACTTTCTTTATTATTCCATTTAATATTTTAATTTTATTGTGTTTTCGTTTATTAGACGCGGGAGTACCATTATTTTTATTTCATTATCTTTTGTTGTCAATTTATTTGCGATATTTTATTTTATTCCAGTCGCATTACTTTTATTCGCAGCTTTTTTATGTCAATTTTATAGCAATTCATATATATTAGACGCGGGGGTCCCATTTTGTCTAAGCGGCTTATTTGGCTATGTTTTTATGACAAGTCTTATCTATTAGACGCGGGAACTATATTTATATTCTTTTTTGTCTTTTTTCAGTCATATTTATTATATTTACGAGACTCAGTATCTTTTTCAATGCTTTTTTATATACAAATTATGACTTATATTTTAATCTTTTTTCCATTGCTCTTTATTTTTTATATTTCACTCTTTATAATGCTTATTTAACTTGTTTTTTATATTATTTTATATCATATTATATTATTTATTGCATGCAAGTTGCTCGTTTATACAATAATCTTTTTAGCTTTACTTTAATCAACTTCTATCACCTAATCAGATCCTATTACTCATACAGAAAAGTCACCCGTTCGTCCTCGTTTATCCTCTTTCATATCAGTTTCGACTTTTTATTATCCTCATCCATTCAATTTTTATATTTATATCAGTACTTTTTATCATTTTTTTTACATTTATCTTCTGTTTTTCGTATCTTTTAATCAATATTTACTATATTCTTCATTTTTATGTTGTCAATTTATATACATATTACGCTGGTCACTTTTATTAACGTTTTTATTCTTCTTTTTCATTAAGCAAGCACTTTTATACTCTAAATTTAACATATCATTTTTATTGCTGTTTTATCAGTCCTCTAAAATTATTTATTATCTTTATTTTGTTTTTATTACTAATTATGCACATTTATTCTTTTACTTTCTTTATTATTCCATTTAATATTTTAATTTTATTGTGTTTTCGTTTATTAGACGCGGGAGTACCATTATTTTTATTTCATTATCTTTTGTTGTCAATTTATTTGCGATATTTTATTTTATTCCAGTCGCATTACTTTTATTCGCAGCTTTTTTATGTCAATTTTATAGCAATTCATATATATTAGACGCGGGGGTCCCATTTTGTCTAAGCGGCTTATTTGGCTATGTTTTTATGACAAGTCTTATCTATTAGACGCGGGAACTATATTTATATTCTTTTTTGTCTTTTTTCAGTCATATTTATTATATTTACGAGACTCAGTATCTTTTTCAATGCTTTTTTATATACAAATTATGACTTATATTTTAATCTTTTTTCCATTGCTCTTTATTTTTTATATTTCACTCTTTATAATGCTTATTTAACTTGTTTTTTATATTATTTTATATCATATTATATTATTTATTGCATGCAAGTTGCTCGTTTATACAATAATCTTTTTAGCTTTACTTTAATCAACTTCTATCACCTAATCAGATCCTATTACTCATACAGAAAAGTCACCCGTTCGTCCTCGTTTATCCTCTTTCATATCAGTTTCGACTTTTTATTATCCTCATCCATTCAATTTTTATATTTATATCAGTACTTTTTATCATTTTTTTTACATTTATCTTCTGTTTTTCGTATCTTTTAATCAATATTTACTATATTCTTCATTTTTATGTTGTCAATTTATATACATATTACGCTGGTCACTTTTATTAACGTTTTTATTCTTCTTTTTCATTAAGCAAGCACTTTTATACTCTAAATTTAACATATCATTTTTATTGCTGTTTTATCAGTCCTCTAAAATTATTTATTATCTTTATTTTGTTTTTATTACTAATTATGCACATTTATTCTTTTACTTTCTTTATTATTCCATTTAATATTTTAATTTTATTGTGTTTTCGTTTATTAGACGCGGGAGTACCATTATTTTTATTTCATTATCTTTTGTTGTCAATTTATTTGCGATATTTTATTTTATTCCAGTCGCATTACTTTTATTCGCAGCTTTTTTATGTCAATTTTATAGCAATTCATATATATTAGACGCGGGGGTCCCATTTTGTCTAAGCGGCTTATTTGGCTATGTTTTTATGACAAGTCTTATCTATTAGACGCGGGAACTATATTTATATTCTTTTTTGTCTTTTTTCAGTCATATTTATTATATTTACGAGACTCAGTATCTTTTTCAATGCTTTTTTATATACAAATTATGACTTATATTTTAATCTTTTTTCCATTGCTCTTTATTTTTTATATTTCACTCTTTATAATGCTTATTTAACTTGTTTTTTATATTATTTTATATCATATTATATTATTTATTGCATGCAAGTTGCTCGTTTATACAATAATCTTTTTAGCTTTACTTTAATCAACTTCTATCACCTAATCAGATCCTATTACTCATACAGAAAAGTCACCCGTTCGTCCTCGTTTATCCTCTTTCATATCAGTTTCGACTTTTTATTATCCTCATCCATTCAATTTTTATATTTATATCAGTACTTTTTATCATTTTTTTTACATTTATCTTCTGTTTTTCGTATCTTTTAATCAATATTTACTATATTCTTCATTTTTATGTTGTCAATTTATATACATATTACGCTGGTCACTTTTATTAACGTTTTTATTCTTCTTTTTCATTAAGCAAGCACTTTTATACTCTAAATTTAACATATCATTTTTATTGCTGTTTTATCAGTCCTCTAAAATTATTTATTATCTTTATTTTGTTTTTATTACTAATTATGCACATTTATTCTTTTACTTTCTTTATTATTCCATTTAATATTTTAATTTTATTGTGTTTTCGTTTATTAGACGCGGGAGTACCATTATTTTTATTTCATTATCTTTTGTTGTCAATTTATTTGCGATATTTTATTTTATTCCAGTCGCATTACTTTTATTCGCAGCTTTTTTATGTCAATTTTATAGCAATTCATATATATTAGACGCGGGGGTCCCATTTTGTCTAAGCGGCTTATTTGGCTATGTTTTTATGACAAGTCTTATCTATTAGACGCGGGAACTATATTTATATTCTTTTTTGTCTTTTTTCAGTCATATTTATTATATTTACGAGACTCAGTATCTTTTTCAATGCTTTTTTATATACAAATTATGACTTATATTTTAATCTTTTTTCCATTGCTCTTTATTTTTTATATTTCACTCTTTATAATGCTTATTTAACTTGTTTTTTATATTATTTTATATCATATTATATTATTTATTGCATGCAAGTTGCTCGTTTATACAATAATCTTTTTAGCTTTACTTTAATCAACTTCTATCACCTAATCAGATCCTATTACTCATACAGAAAAGTCACCCGTTCGTCCTCGTTTATCCTCTTTCATATCAGTTTCGACTTTTTATTATCCTCATCCATTCAATTTTTATATTTATATCAGTACTTTTTATCATTTTTTTTACATTTATCTTCTGTTTTTCGTATCTTTTAATCAATATTTACTATATTCTTCATTTTTATGTTGTCAATTTATATACATATTACGCTGGTCACTTTTATTAACGTTTTTATTCTTCTTTTTCATTAAGCAAGCACTTTTATACTCTAAATTTAACATATCATTTTTATTGCTGTTTTATCAGTCCTCTAAAATTATTTATTATCTTTATTTTGTTTTTATTACTAATTATGCACATTTATTCTTTTACTTTCTTTATTATTCCATTTAATATTTTAATTTTATTGTGTTTTCGTTTATTAGACGCGGGAGTACCATTATTTTTATTTCATTATCTTTTGTTGTCAATTTATTTGCGATATTTTATTTTATTCCAGTCGCATTACTTTTATTCGCAGCTTTTTTATGTCAATTTTATAGCAATTCATATATATTAGACGCGGGGGTCCCATTTTGTCTAAGCGGCTTATTTGGCTATGTTTTTATGACAAGTCTTATCTATTAGACGCGGGAACTATATTTATATTCTTTTTTGTCTTTTTTCAGTCATATTTATTATATTTACGAGACTCAGTATCTTTTTCAATGCTTTTTTATATACAAATTATGACTTATATTTTAATCTTTTTTCCATTGCTCTTTATTTTTTATATTTCACTCTTTATAATGCTTATTTAACTTGTTTTTTATATTATTTTATATCATATTATATTATTTATTGCATGCAAGTTGCTCGTTTATACAATAATCTTTTTAGCTTTACTTTAATCAACTTCTATCACCTAATCAGATCCTATTACTCATACAGAAAAGTCACCCGTTCGTCCTCGTTTATCCTCTTTCATATCAGTTTCGACTTTTTATTATCCTCATCCATTCAATTTTTATATTTATATCAGTACTTTTTATCATTTTTTTTACATTTATCTTCTGTTTTTCGTATCTTTTAATCAATATTTACTATATTCTTCATTTTTATGTTGTCAATTTATATACATATTACGCTGGTCACTTTTATTAACGTTTTTATTCTTCTTTTTCATTAAGCAAGCACTTTTATACTCTAAATTTAACATATCATTTTTATTGCTGTTTTATCAGTCCTCTAAAATTATTTATTATCTTTATTTTGTTTTTATTACTAATTATGCACATTTATTCTTTTACTTTCTTTATTATTCCATTTAATATTTTAATTTTATTGTGTTTTCGTTTATTAGACGCGGGAGTACCATTATTTTTATTTCATTATCTTTTGTTGTCAATTTATTTGCGATATTTTATTTTATTCCAGTCGCATTACTTTTATTCGCAGCTTTTTTATGTCAATTTTATAGCAATTCATATATATTAGACGCGGGGGTCCCATTTTGTCTAAGCGGCTTATTTGGCTATGTTTTTATGACAAGTCTTATCTATTAGACGCGGGAACTATATTTATATTCTTTTTTGTCTTTTTTCAGTCATATTTATTATATTTACGAGACTCAGTATCTTTTTCAATGCTTTTTTATATACAAATTATGACTTATATTTTAATCTTTTTTCCATTGCTCTTTATTTTTTATATTTCACTCTTTATAATGCTTATTTAACTTGTTTTTTATATTATTTTATATCATATTATATTATTTATTGCATGCAAGTTGCTCGTTTATACAATAATCTTTTTAGCTTTACTTTAATCAACTTCTATCACCTAATCAGATCCTATTACTCATACAGAAAAGTCACCCGTTCGTCCTCGTTTATCCTCTTTCATATCAGTTTCGACTTTTTATTATCCTCATCCATTCAATTTTTATATTTATATCAGTACTTTTTATCATTTTTTTTACATTTATCTTCTGTTTTTCGTATCTTTTAATCAATATTTACTATATTCTTCATTTTTATGTTGTCAATTTATATACATATTACGCTGGTCACTTTTATTAACGTTTTTATTCTTCTTTTTCATTAAGCAAGCACTTTTATACTCTAAATTTAACATATCATTTTTATTGCTGTTTTATCAGTCCTCTAAAATTATTTATTATCTTTATTTTGTTTTTATTACTAATTATGCACATTTATTCTTTTACTTTCTTTATTATTCCATTTAATATTTTAATTTTATTGTGTTTTCGTTTATTAGACGCGGGAGTACCATTATTTTTATTTCATTATCTTTTGTTGTCAATTTATTTGCGATATTTTATTTTATTCCAGTCGCATTACTTTTATTCGCAGCTTTTTTATGTCAATTTTATAGCAATTCATATATATTAGACGCGGGGGTCCCATTTTGTCTAAGCGGCTTATTTGGCTATGTTTTTATGACAAGTCTTATCTATTAGACGCGGGAACTATATTTATATTCTTTTTTGTCTTTTTTCAGTCATATTTATTATATTTACGAGACTCAGTATCTTTTTCAATGCTTTTTTATATACAAATTATGACTTATATTTTAATCTTTTTTCCATTGCTCTTTATTTTTTATATTTCACTCTTTATAATGCTTATTTAACTTGTTTTTTATATTATTTTATATCATATTATATTATTTATTGCATGCAAGTTGCTCGTTTATACAATAATCTTTTTAGCTTTACTTTAATCAACTTCTATCACCTAATCAGATCCTATTACTCATACAGAAAAGTCACCCGTTCGTCCTCGTTTATCCTCTTTCATATCAGTTTCGACTTTTTATTATCCTCATCCATTCAATTTTTATATTTATATCAGTACTTTTTATCATTTTTTTTACATTTATCTTCTGTTTTTCGTATCTTTTAATCAATATTTACTATATTCTTCATTTTTATGTTGTCAATTTATATACATATTACGCTGGTCACTTTTATTAACGTTTTTATTCTTCTTTTTCATTAAGCAAGCACTTTTATACTCTAAATTTAACATATCATTTTTATTGCTGTTTTATCAGTCCTCTAAAATTATTTATTATCTTTATTTTGTTTTTATTACTAATTATGCACATTTATTCTTTTACTTTCTTTATTATTCCATTTAATATTTTAATTTTATTGTGTTTTCGTTTATTAGACGCGGGAGTACCATTATTTTTATTTCATTATCTTTTGTTGTCAATTTATTTGCGATATTTTATTTTATTCCAGTCGCATTACTTTTATTCGCAGCTTTTTTATGTCAATTTTATAGCAATTCATATATATTAGACGCGGGGGTCCCATTTTGTCTAAGCGGCTTATTTGGCTATGTTTTTATGACAAGTCTTATCTATTAGACGCGGGAACTATATTTATATTCTTTTTTGTCTTTTTTCAGTCATATTTATTATATTTACGAGACTCAGTATCTTTTTCAATGCTTTTTTATATACAAATTATGACTTATATTTTAATCTTTTTTCCATTGCTCTTTATTTTTTATATTTCACTCTTTATAATGCTTATTTAACTTGTTTTTTATATTATTTTATATCATATTATATTATTTATTGCATGCAAGTTGCTCGTTTATACAATAATCTTTTTAGCTTTACTTTAATCAACTTCTATCACCTAATCAGATCCTATTACTCATACAGAAAAGTCACCCGTTCGTCCTCGTTTATCCTCTTTCATATCAGTTTCGACTTTTTATTATCCTCATCCATTCAATTTTTATATTTATATCAGTACTTTTTATCATTTTTTTTACATTTATCTTCTGTTTTTCGTATCTTTTAATCAATATTTACTATATTCTTCATTTTTATGTTGTCAATTTATATACATATTACGCTGGTCACTTTTATTAACGTTTTTATTCTTCTTTTTCATTAAGCAAGCACTTTTATACTCTAAATTTAACATATCATTTTTATTGCTGTTTTATCAGTCCTCTAAAATTATTTATTATCTTTATTTTGTTTTTATTACTAATTATGCACATTTATTCTTTTACTTTCTTTATTATTCCATTTAATATTTTAATTTTATTGTGTTTTCGTTTATTAGACGCGGGAGTACCATTATTTTTATTTCATTATCTTTTGTTGTCAATTTATTTGCGATATTTTATTTTATTCCAGTCGCATTACTTTTATTCGCAGCTTTTTTATGTCAATTTTATAGCAATTCATATATATTAGACGCGGGGGTCCCATTTTGTCTAAGCGGCTTATTTGGCTATGTTTTTATGACAAGTCTTATCTATTAGACGCGGGAACTATATTTATATTCTTTTTTGTCTTTTTTCAGTCATATTTATTATATTTACGAGACTCAGTATCTTTTTCAATGCTTTTTTATATACAAATTATGACTTATATTTTAATCTTTTTTTCCATTGCTCTTTATTTTTTATATTTCACTCTTTATAATGCTTATTTAACTTGTTTTTTATATTATTTTATATCATATTATATTATTTATTGCATGCAAGTTGCTCGTTTATACAATAATCTTTTTAGCTTTACTTTAATCAACTTCTATCACCTAATCAGATCCTATTACTCATACAGAAAAGTCACCCGTTCGTCCTCGTTTATCCTCTTTCATATCAGTTTCGACTTTTTATTATCCTCATCCATTCAATTTTTATATTTATATCAGTACTTTTTATCATTTTTTTTACATTTATCTTCTGTTTTTTCGTATCTTTTAATCAATATTTACTATATTCTTCATTTTTTATGTTGTCAATTTATATACATATTACGCTGGTCACTTTTATTAACGTTTTTATTCTTCTTTTTCATTAAGCAAGCACTTTTATACTCTAAATTTAACATATCATTTTTATTGCTGTTTTATCAGTCCTCTAAAATTATTTATTATCTTTATTTTGTTTTTATTACTAATTATGCACATTTATTCTTTTACTTTCTTTATTATTCCATTTAATATTTTAATTTTATTGTGTTTTCGTTTATTAGACGCGGGAGTACCATTATTTTTATTTCATTATCTTTTGTTGTCAATTTATTTGCGATATTTTATTTTATTCCAGTCGCATTACTTTTATTCGCAGCTTTTTTATGTCAATTTTATAGCAATTCATATATATTAGACGCGGGGGTCCCATTTTGTCTAAGCGGCTTATTTGGCTATGTTTTTATGACAAGTCTTATCTATTAGACGCGGGAACTATATTTATATTCTTTTTTGTCTTTTTTCAGTCATATTTATTATATTTACGAGACTCAGTATCTTTTTCAATGCTTTTTTATATACAAATTATGACTTATATTTTAATCTTTTTTCCATTGCTCTTTATTTTTTATATTTCACTCTTTATAATGCTTATTTAACTTGTTTTTTATATTATTTTATATCATATTATATTATTTATTGCATGCAAGTTGCTCGTTTATACAATAATCTTTTTAGCTTTACTTTAATCAACTTCTATCACCTAATCAGATCCTATTACTCATACAGAAAAGTCACCCGTTCGTCCTCGTTTATCCTCTTTCATATCAGTTTCGACTTTTTATTATCCTCATCCATTCAATTTTTATATTTATATCAGTACTTTTTATCATTTTTTTTACATTTATCTTCTGTTTTTCGTATCTTTTAATCAATATTTACTATATTCTTCATTTTTATGTTGTCAATTTATATACATATTACGCTGGTCACTTTTATTAACGTTTTTATTCTTCTTTTTCATTAAGCAAGCACTTTTATACTCTAAATTTAACATATCATTTTTATTGCTGTTTTATCAGTCCTCTAAAATTATTTATTATCTTTATTTTGTTTTTATTACTAATTATGCACATTTATTCTTTTACTTTCTTTATTATTCCATTTAATATTTTAATTTTATTGTGTTTTCGTTTATTAGACGCGGGAGTACCATTATTTTTATTTCATTATCTTTTGTTGTCAATTTATTTGCGATATTTTATTTTATTCCAGTCGCATTACTTTTATTCGCAGCTTTTTTATGTCAATTTTATAGCAATTCATATATATTAGACGCGGGGGTCCCATTTTGTCTAAGCGGCTTATTTGGCTATGTTTTTATGACAAGTCTTATCTATTAGACGCGGGAACTATATTTATATTCTTTTTTGTCTTTTTTCAGTCATATTTATTATATTTACGAGACTCAGTATCTTTTTCAATGCTTTTTTATATACAAATTATGACTTATATTTTAATCTTTTTTCCATTGCTCTTTATTTTTTATATTTCACTCTTTATAATGCTTATTTAACTTGTTTTTTATATTATTTTATATCATATTATATTATTTATTGCATGCAAGTTGCTCGTTTATACAATAATCTTTTAGCTTTACTTTAATCAACTTCTATCACCTAATCAGATCCTATTACTCATACAGAAAAGTCACCCGTTCGTCCTCGTTTATCCTCTTTCATATCAGTTTCGACTTTTTATTATCCTCATCCATTCAATTTTTATATTTATATCAGTACTTTTTATCATTTTTTTTACATTTATCTTCTGTTTTTCGTATCTTTTAATCAATATTTACTATATTCTTCATTTTTATGTTGTCAATTTATATACATATTACGCTGGTCACTTTTATTAACGTTTTTTATTCTTCTTTTTCATTAAGCAAGCACTTTTATACTCTAAATTTAACATATCATTTTTATTGCTGTTTTATCAGTCCTCTAAAATTATTTATTATCTTTATTTTGTTTTTATTACTAATTATGCACATTTATTCTTTTACTTTCTTTATTATTCCATTTAATATTTTAATTTTATTGTGTTTTCGTTTATTAGACGCGGGAGTACCATTATTTTTATTTCATTATCTTTTGTTGTCAATTTATTTGCGATATTTTATTTTATTCCAGTCGCATTACTTTTATTCGCAGCTTTTTTTATGTCAATTTTATAGCAATTCATATATATTAGACGCGGGGGTCCCATTTTGTCTAAGCGGCTTATTTGGCTATGTTTTTATGACAAGTCTTATCTATTAGACGCGGGAACTATATTTATATTCTTTTTTGTCTTTTTTCAGTCATATTTATTATATTTACGAGACTCAGTATCTTTTTCAATGCTTTTTTATATACAAATTATGACTTATATTTTAATCTTTTTTCCATTGCTCTTTATTTTTTTATATTTCACTCTTTATAATGCTTATTTAACTTGTTTTTTATATTATTTTATATCATATTATATTATTTATTGCATGCAAGTTGCTCGTTTATACAATAATCTTTTTAGCTTTACTTTAATCAACTTCTATCACCTAATCAGATCCTATTACTCATACAGAAAAGTCACCCGTTCGTCCTCGTTTATCCTCTTTCATATCAGTTTCGACTTTTTATTATCCTCATCCATTCAATTTTTATATTTATATCAGTACTTTTTATCATTTTTTTTACATTTATCTTCTGTTTTTCGTATCTTTTAATCAATATTTACTATATTCTTCATTTTTATGTTGTCAATTTATATACATATTACGCTGGTCACTTTTATTAACGTTTTTATTCTTCTTTTTCATTAAGCAAGCACTTTTATACTCTAAATTTAACATATCATTTTTATTGCTGTTTTATCAGTCCTCTAAAATTATTTATTATCTTTATTTTGTTTTTATTACTAATTATGCACATTTATTCTTTTACTTTCTTTATTATTCCATTTAATATTTTAATTTTATTGTGTTTTCGTTTATTAGACGCGGGAGTACCATTATTTTTATTTCATTATCTTTTGTTGTCAATTTATTTGCGATATTTTATTTTATTCCAGTCGCATTACTTTTATTCGCAGCTTTTTTATGTCAATTTTATAGCAATTCATATATATTAGACGCGGGGGTCCCATTTTGTCTAAGCGGCTTATTTGGCTATGTTTTTATGACAAGTCTTATCTATTAGACGCGGGAACTATATTTATATTCTTTTTTGTCTTTTTTCAGTCATATTTATTATATTTACGAGACTCAGTATCTTTTTCAATGCTTTTTTATATACAAATTATGACTTATATTTTAATCTTTTTTCCATTGCTCTTTATTTTTTATATTTCACTCTTTATAATGCTTATTTAACTTGTTTTTTATATTATTTTATATCATATTATATTATTTATTGCATGCAAGTTGCTCGTTTATACAATAATCTTTTTAGCTTTACTTTAATCAACTTCTATCACCTAATCAGATCCTATTACTCATACAGAAAAGTCACCCGTTCGTCCTCGTTTATCCTCTTTCATATCAGTTTCGACTTTTTATTATCCTCATCCATTCAATTTTTATATTTATATCAGTACTTTTTATCATTTTTTTTACATTTATCTTCTGTTTTTCGTATCTTTTAATCAATATTTACTATATTCTTCATTTTTATGTTGTCAATTTATATACATATTACGCTGGTCACTTTTATTAACGTTTTTATTCTTCTTTTTCATTAAGCAAGCACTTTTATACTCTAAATTTAACATATCATTTTATTGCTGTTTTATCAGTCCTCTAAAATTATTTATTATCTTTATTTTGTTTTTATTACTAATTATGCACATTTATTCTTTTACTTTCTTTATTATTCCATTTAATATTTTAATTTTATTGTGTTTTCGTTTATTAGACGCGGGAGTACCATTATTTTTATTTCATTATCTTTTGTTGTCAATTTATTTGCGATATTTTATTTTATTCCAGTCGCATTACTTTTATTCGCAGCTTTTTTATGTCAATTTTATAGCAATTCATATATATTAGACGCGGGGGTCCCATTTTGTCTAAGCGGCTTATTTGGCTATGTTTTTATGACAAGTCTTATCTATTAGACGCGGGAACTATATTTATATTCTTTTTTGTCTTTTTTCAGTCATATTTATTATATTTACGAGACTCAGTATCTTTTTCAATGCTTTTTTATATACAAATTATGACTTATATTTTAATCTTTTTTCCATTGCTCTTTATTTTTTATATTTCACTCTTTATAATGCTTATTTAACTTGTTTTTTATATTATTTTATATCATATTATATTATTTATTGCATGCAAGTTGCTCGTTTATACAATAATCTTTTTAGCTTTACTTTAATCAACTTCTATCACCTAATCAGATCCTATTACTCATACAGAAAAGTCACCCGTTCGTCCTCGTTTATCCTCTTTCATATCAGTTTCGACTTTTTATTATCCTCATCCATTCAATTTTTATATTTATATCAGTACTTTTTATCATTTTTTTTTACATTTATCTTCTGTTTTTCGTATCTTTTAATCAATATTTACTATATTCTTCATTTTTATGTTGTCAATTTATATACATATTACGCTGGTCACTTTTATTAACGTTTTTATTCTTCTTTTTCATTAAGCAAGCACTTTTATACTCTAAATTTAACATATCATTTTTATTGCTGTTTTATCAGTCCTCTAAAATTATTTATTATCTTTATTTTGTTTTTATTACTAATTATGCACATTTATTCTTTTACTTTCTTTATTATTCCATTTAATATTTTAATTTTATTGTGTTTTCGTTATTAGGACGCGGGAGTACCATTATTTTTATTTCATTATCTTTTGTTGTCAATTTATTTGCGATATTTTATTTTATTCCAGTCGCATTACTTTTATTCGCAGCTTTTTTATTTCAATTTTATAGCAATTCATATATATTAGACGCGGGGGTCCCATTTTGTCTAAGCGGCTTATTTGGCTATGTTTTTATGACAAGTCTTATCTATTAGACGCGGGAAACTATATTTATATTCTTTTTTGTCTTTTTTCAGTCATATTTATTATATTTACGAGACTCAGTATCTTTTTCAATGCTTTTTTATATACAAATTATGACTTATATTTTAATCTTTTTTCCATTGCTCTTTATTTTTTATATTTCACTCTTTATAATGCTTATTTAACTTGTTTTTTATATTATTTTATATCATATTATATTATTTATTGCATGCAAGTTGCTCGTTTATACAATAATCTTTTTAGCTTTACTTTAATCAACTTCTATCACCTAATCAGATCCTATTACTCATACAGAAAAGTCACCCGTTCGTCCTCGTTTATCCTCTTTCATATCAGTTTCGACTTTTTATTATCCTCATCCATTCAATTTTTATATTTATATCAGTACTTTTTATCATTTTTTTACATTTATCTTCTGTTTTCGTATCTTTTAATCAATATTTACTATATTCTTCATTTTTATGTTGTCAATTTATATACATATTACGCTGGTCACTTTTATTAACGTTTTTATTCTTCTTTTTCATTAAGCAAGCACTTTTATACTCTAAATTTAACATATCATTTTTATTGCTGTTTTATCAGTCCTCTAAAATTATTTATTATCTTTATTTTGTTTTTATTACTAATTATGCACATTTATTCTTTTACTTTCTTTATTATTCCATTTAATATTTTAATTTTATTGTGTTTTCGTTTATTAGACGCGGGAGTACCATTATTTTTATTTTCATTATCTTTTGTTGTCAATTTATTTGCGATATTTTATTTTATTCCAGTCGCATTACTTTTATTCGCAGCTTTTTTATGTCAATTTTATAGCAATTCATATATATTAGACGCGGGGGTCCCATTTTGTCTAAGCGGCTTATTTGGCTATGTTTTTATGACAAGTCTTATCTATTAGACGCGGGAACTATATTTATATTCTTTTTGTCTTTTTTCAGTCATATTTATTATATTTACGAGACTCAGTATCTTTTTCAATGCTTTTTTATATACAAATTATGACTTATATTTTAATCTTTTTTCCATTGCTCTTTATTTTTTATATTTCACTCTTTATAATGCTTATTTAACTTGTTTTTTATATTATTTTATATCATATTATATTATTTATTGCATGCAAGTTGCTCGTTTATACAATAATCTTTTTAGCTTTACTTTAATCAACTTCTATCACCTAATCAGATCCTATTACTCATACAGAAAAGTCACCCGTTCGTCCTCGTTTATCCTCTTTCATATCAGTTTCGACTTTTTATTATCCTCATCCATTCAATTTTTATATTTATATCAGTACTTTTTATCATTTTTTTTACATTTATCTTCTGTTTTTCGTATCTTTTAATCAATATTTACTATATTCTTCATTTTTATGTTGTCAATTTATATACATATTACGCTGGTCACTTTTATTAACGTTTTTATTCTTCTTTTTCATTAAGCAAGCACTTTTATACTCTAAATTTAACATATCATTTTTATTGCTGTTTTATCAGTCCTCTAAAATTATTTATTATCTTTATTTTGTTTTTATTACTAATTATGCACATTTATTCTTTTACTTTCTTTATTATTCCATTTAATATTTTAATTTTATTGTGTTTTCGTTTATTAGACGCGGGAGTACCATTATTTTTATTTCATTATCTTTTGTTGTCAATTTATTTGCGATATTTTATTTTATTCCAGTCGCATTACTTTTATTCGCAGCTTTTTTATGTCAATTTTATAGCAATTCATATATATTAGACGCGGGGGTCCCATTTTGTCTAAGCGGCTTATTTGGCTATGTTTTTATGACAAGTCTTATCTATTAGACGCGGGAACTATATTTATATTCTTTTTTTGTCTTTTTTCAGTCATATTTATTATATTTACGAGACTCAGTATCTTTTTCAATGCTTTTTTATATACAAATTATGACTTATATTTTAATCTTTTTTCCATTGCTCTTTATTTTTTATATTTCACTCTTTATAATGCTTATTTAACTTGTTTTTTATATTATTTTATATCATATTATATTATTTATTGCATGCAAGTTGCTCGTTTATACAATAATCTTTTTAGCTTTACTTTAATCAACTTCTATCACCTAATCAGATCCTATTACTCATACAGAAAAGTCACCCGTTCGTCCTCGTTTATCCTCTTTCATATCAGTTTCGACTTTTTATTATCCTCATCCATTCAATTTTTATATTTATATCAGTACTTTTTATCATTTTTTTTACATTTATCTTCTGTTTTTCGTATCTTTTAATCAATATTTACTATATTCTTCATTTTTATGTTGTCAATTTATATACATATTACGCTGGTCACTTTTATTAACGTTTTTATTCTTCTTTTTCATTAAGCAAGCACTTTTATACTCTAAATTTAACATATCATTTTTATTGCTGTTTTATCAGTCCTCTAAAATTATTTATTATCTTTATTTTGTTTTTATTACTAATTATGCACATTATTCTTTTACTTTCTTTATTATTCCATTTAATATTTTAATTTTATTGTGTTTTCGTTTATTAGACGCGGGAGTACCATTATTTTTATTTCATTATCTTTTGTTGTCAATTTATTTGCGATATTTTATTTTATTCCAGTCGCATTACTTTTATTCGCAGCTTTTTTATGTCAATTTTATAGCAATTCATATATATTAGACGCGGGGGTCCCATTTTGTCTAAGCGGCTTATTTGGCTATGTTTTTATGACAAGTCTTATCTATTAGACGCGGGAACTATATTTATATTCTTTTTTGTCTTTTTTCAGTCATATTTATTATATTTACGAGACTCAGTATCTTTTTCAATGCTTTTTTATATACAAATTATGACTTATATTTTAATCTTTTTTCCATTGCTCTTTATTTTTTATATTTTCACTCTTTATAATGCTTATTTAACTTGTTTTTTATATTATTTTATATCATATTATATTATTTATTGCATGCAAGTTGCTCGTTTATACAATAATCTTTTTAGCTTTACTTTAATCAACTTCTATCACCTAATCAGATCCTATTACTCATACAGAAAAGTCACCCGTTCGTCCTCGTTTATCCTCTTTCATATCAGTTTCGACTTTTTATTATCCTCATCCATTCAATTTTTATATTTATATCAGTACTTTTTATCATTTTTTTTACATTTATCTTCTGTTTTTCGTATCTTTTAATCAATATTTACTATATTCTTCATTTTTATGTTGTCAATTTATATACATATTACGCTGGTCACTTTTATTAAACGTTTTTATTCTTCTTTTTCATTAAGCAAGCACTTTTATACTCTAAATTTAACATATCATTTTTATTGCTGTTTTATCAGTCCTCTAAAATTATTTATTATCTTTATTTTGTTTTTATTACTAATTATGCACATTTATTCTTTTACTTTCTTTATTATTTCCATTTAATATTTTAATTTTATTGTGTTTTCGTTTATTAGACGCGGGAGTACCATTATTTTTATTTCATTATCTTTTGTTGTCAATTTATTTGCGATATTTTATTTTATTCCAGTCGCATTACTTTTATTCGCAGCTTTTTTATGTCAATTTTATAGCAATTCATATATATTAGACGCGGGGGTCCCATTTTGTCTAAGCGGCTTATTTGGCTATGTTTTTATGACAAGTCTTATCTATTAGACGCGGGAACTATATTTATATTCTTTTTTGTCTTTTTTCAGTCATATTTATTATATTTACGAGACTCAGTATCTTTTTCAATGCTTTTTTATATACAAATTATGACTTATATTTTAATCTTTTTTCCA
Source organism: Loxodes magnus (assembly GCA_946699065.1). Taxonomy (NCBI): domain Eukaryota; phylum Ciliophora; class Karyorelictea; order Loxodida; family Loxodidae; genus Loxodes; species Loxodes magnus. The sequence continues at coordinate 26,406 of CAMPDV010005274.1, forward strand.
TTGCTCTTTATTTTTTATATTTCACTCTTTATAATGCTTATTTAACTTGTTTTTTATATTATTTTATATCATATTATATTATTTATTGCATGCAAGTTGCTCGTTTATACAATAATCTTTTTAGCTTTACTTTAATCAACTTCTATCACCTAATCAGATCCTATTACTCATACAGAAAGTCACCCGTTCGTCCTCGTTTATCCTCTTTCATATCAGTTTCGACTTTTTATTATCCTCATCCATTCAATTTTTATATTTATATCAGTACTTTTTATCATTTTTTTTTACATTTATCTTCTGTTTTTCGTATCTTTTAATCAATATTTACTATATTCTTCATTTTTATGTTGTCAATTTATATACATATTACGCTGGTCACTTTTATTAACGTTTTTATTCTTCTTTTTCATTAAGCAAGCACTTTTATACTCTAAATTTAACATATCATTTTTATTTGCTGTTTTATCAGTCCTCTAAAATTATTTATTATCTTTATTTTGTTTTTATTACTAATTATGCACATTTATTCTTTTACTTTCTTTATTATTCCATTTAATATTTTAATTTTATTGTGTTTTCGTTTATTAGACGCGGGAGTACCATTATTTTTATTTCATTATCTTTTGTTGTCAATTTATTTGCGATATTTTATTTTATTCCAGTCGCATTACTTTTATTCGCAGCTTTTTTATGTCAATTTTATAGCAATTCATATATATTAGACGCGGGGGTCCCATTTTGTCTAAGCGGCTTATTTGGCTATGTTTTTATGACAAGTCTTATCTATTAGACGCGGGAACTATATTTATATTCTTTTTTGTCTTTTTTCAGTCATATTTATTATATTTACGAGACTCAGTATCTTTTTCAATGCTTTTTTATATACAAATTATGACTTATATTTTAATCTTTTTTCCATTGCTCTTTATTTTTTATATTTCACTCTTTATAATGCTTATTTAACTTGTTTTTTATATTATTTTATATCATATTATATTATTTATTGCATGCAAGTTGCTCGTTTATACAATAATCTTTTTAGCTTTACTTTAATCAACTTCTATCACCTAATCAGATCCTATTACTCATACAGAAAAGTCACCCGTTCGTCCTCGTTTATCCTCTTTCATATCAGTTTCGACTTTTTATTATCCTCATCCATTCAATTTTTATATTTATATCAGTACTTTTTATCATTTTTTTTACATTTATCTTCTGTTTTTCGTATCTTTTAATCAATATTTACTATATTCTTCATTTTTATGTTGTCAATTTATATACATATTACGCTGGTCACTTTTATTAACGTTTTTATTCTTCTTTTTCATTAAGCAAGCACTTTTATACTCTAAATTTAACATATCATTTTTATTGCTGTTTTATCAGTCCTCTAAAATTATTTATTATCTTTATTTTGTTTTTATTACTAATTATGCACATTTATTCTTTTACTTTCTTTATTATTCCATTTAATATTTTAATTTTATTGTGTTTTCGTTTATTAGACGCGGGAGTACCATTATTTTTATTTCATTATCTTTTGTTGTCAATTTATTTGCGATATTTTATTTTATTCCAGTCGCATTACTTTTATTCGCAGCTTTTTTATGTCAATTTTATAGCAATTCATATATATTAGACGCGGGGGTCCCATTTTGTCTAAGCGGCTTATTTGGCTATGTTTTTATGACAAGTCTTATCTATTAGACGCGGGAACTATATTTATATTCTTTTTTGTCTTTTTTCAGTCATATTTATTATATTTACGAGGACTCAGTATCTTTTTCAATGCTTTTTTATATACAAATTATGACTTATATTTTAATCTTTTTTCCATTGCTCTTTATTTTTTATATTTCACTCTTTATAATGCTTATTTAACTTGTTTTTTATATTATTTTATATCATATTATATTATTTATTGCATGCAAGTTGCTCGTTTATACAATAATCTTTTTAGCTTTACTTTAATCAACTTCTATCACCTAATCAGATCCTATTACTCATACAGAAAAGTCACCCGTTCGTCCTCGTTTATCCTCTTTCATATCAGTTTCGACTTTTTATTATCCTCATCCATTCAATTTTTTATATTTATATCAGTACTTTTTATCATTTTTTTTACATTTATCTTCTGTTTTTCGTATCTTTTAATCAATATTTACTATATTCTTCATTTTTATGTTGTCAATTTATATACATATTACGCTGGTCACTTTTATTAACGTTTTTATTCTTCTTTTTCATTAAGCAAGCACTTTTATACTCTAAATTTAACATATCATTTTTATTGCTGTTTTATCAGTCCTCTAAAATTATTTATTATCTTTATTTTGTTTTTATTACTAATTATGCACATTTATTCTTTTACTTTCTTTATTATTCCATTTAATATTTTAATTTTATTGTGTTTTCGTTTATTAGACGCGGGAGTACCATTATTTTTTATTTCATTATCTTTTGTTGTCAATTTATTTGCGATATTTTATTTTATTCCAGTCGCATTACTTTTATTCGCAGCTTTTTTATGTCAATTTTATAGCAATTCATATATATTAGACGCGGGGGTCCCATTTTGTCTAAGCGGCTTATTTGGCTATGTTTTTATGACAAGTCTTATCTATTAGACGCGGGAACTATATTTATATTCTTTTTTGTCTTTTTTCAGTCATATTTATTATATTTACGAGACTCAGTATCTTTTTCAATGCTTTTTTATATACAAATTATGACTTATATTTTAATCTTTTTTCCATTGCTCTTTATTTTTTATATTTCACTCTTTATAATGCTTATTTAACTTGTTTTTTATATTATTTTATATCATATTATATTATTTATTGCATGCAAGTTGCTCGTTTATACAATAATCTTTTTAGCTTTACTTTAATCAACTTCTATCACCTAATCAGATCCTATTACTCATACAGAAAAGTCACCCGTTCGTCCTCGTTTATCCTCTTTCATATCAGTTTCGACTTTTTATTATCCTCATCCATTCAATTTTTATATTTATATCAGTACTTTTTATCATTTTTTTTACATTTATCTTCTGTTTTTCGTATCTTTTAATCAATATTTACTATATTCTTCATTTTTATGTTGTCAATTTATATACATATTACGCTGGTCACTTTTATTAACGTTTTTATTCTTCTTTTTCATTAAGCAAGCACTTTTATACTCTAAATTTAACATATCATTTTTATTGCTGTTTTTATCAGGTCCTCTAAAATTATTTATTATCTTTATTTTGTTTTTATTACTAATTATGCACATTATTCTTTTACTTTCTTTATTATTCCATTTAATATTTTAATTTTATTGTGTTTTCGTTTATTAGACGCGGGAGTACCATTATTTTTATTTCATTATCTTTTGTTGTCAATTTATTTGCGATATTTTATTTTATTCCAGTCGCATTACTTTTATTCGCAGCTTTTTTATGTCAATTTTATAGCAATTCATATATATTAGACGCGGGGGTCCCATTTTGTCTAAGCGGCTTATTTGGCTATGTTTTTATGACAAGTCTTATCTATTAGACGCGGGAACTATATTTATATTCTTTTTTGTCTTTTTCAGTCATATTTATTATATTTACGAGACTCAGTATCTTTTTCAATGCTTTTTTATATACAAATTATGACTTATATTTTAATCTTTTTTCCATTGCTCTTTATTTTTTATATTTCACTCTTTATAATGCTTATTTAACTTGTTTTTTATATTATTTTATATCATATTATATTATTATTGCATGCAAGTTGCTCGTTTATACAATAATCTTTTTAGCTTTACTTTAATCAACTTCTATCACCTAATCAGATCCTATTACTCATACAGAAAAGTCACCCGTTCGTCCTCGTTTATCCTCTTTCATATCAGTTTCGACTTTTTATTATCCTCATCCATTCAATTTTTATATTTATATCAGTACTTTTTATCATTTTTTTTACATTTATCTTCTGTTTTTCGTATCTTTTAATCAATATTTACTATATTCTTCATTTTTTATGTTGTCAATTTATATACATATTACGCTGGTCACTTTTATTAACGTTTTTATTCTTCTTTTTCATTAAGCAAGCACTTTTATACTCTAAATTTAACATATCATTTTTATTGCTGTTTTATCAGTCCTCTAAATTATTTATTATCTTTATTTTGTTTTTATTACTAATTATGCACATTTATTCTTTTACTTTCTTTATTATTCCATTTAATATTTTAATTTTATTGTGTTTTCGTTTATTAGACGCGGGAGTACCATTATTTTTATTTCATTATCTTTTGTTGTCATTTTATTTGCGATATTTTATTTTATTCCAGTCGCATTACTTTTATTCGCAGCTTTTTTATGTCAATTTTATAGCAATTCATATATATTAGACGCGGGGGGTCCCATTTTGTCTAAGCGGCTTATTTGGCTATGTTTTTATGACAAGTCTTATCTATTAGACGCGGGAACTATATTTATATTCTTTTTTTGTCTTTTTTCAGTCATATTTATTATATTTACGAGACTCAGTATCTTTTTCAATGCTTTTTTATATACAAATTATGACTTATATTTTAATCTTTTTTCCATTGCTCTTTATTTTTTTATATTTCACTCTTTATAATGCTTATTTAACTTGTTTTTTATATTATTTTAT